>CABHPH010131009.1:0-13277 GCA_902168325.1 Peromyscus nudipes | reverse complement strand
AGGGAAAGAGAACTTGGGGGAGCGGGAGATCCCAACTGGATCAAGTACAGAGAGGAAACACAAGGAATGTTCATGATAAATGAAGACCACATGAGAATAAGAAGGAGCAAAGTGCTGGAGAGGCCCACAGAAATCCACAAAGATGCCCCCACAATAGACTGCTGGCAATAGTCGAGAAATAGCCCGATCTGACCTACCCTGGTGATAGGATGGCCAAACACCTTAATTGTCATACTAGAAACCCCATCCAGTGACTGAGGGAACTAGATGCAGATATCCACGGTCAGGCCCTGGGTGGAGCTCTGGGAGTCCAATTGGCGAGAAGGAAGAGGGTTTATGGGATCTAGAGTTGTTGGGACCAGGGATGGATGGAATAAAGGGACGAGTGGCCAAACAAATGGAAACACATGAACTGTGAACCAATGGCTGAGGGGCCCCCAACTGGATCAGGCCCTCTGAATGGGTGAGACAGTTGATTGGCTTGATCTGTTTGGGAGGCATCCAGGCAGTTGGACTGGGTCCTGTGCTCAGTGCATGAATTGGCTGTTTGAAACCTGGGGCTTAGTAGAGACCCTTGGCTCAGCCTGGGAGGAGGGGACTAGACCTGCCTGGGCTGAGTCCACCAGGTTGATCTCAATCCTTGGGGGAGTCTTGCCCTGGAGGAGATGGAAATGGGGGGTGGGCCGGGGAGAGGGGGGCGGGGTGGCAGGAGGGGTAACGGAGTGATCTATGACTGATATGTAAAGTTGAATTATACTGTAAAATAAAATAAAACAAATTATTAAAAAAATAATAATGTAAAAAAAAAGAAGTTGGAGAAATCTCACACTAGTGACTTAACTGCACATCTGAAAGCTCTAGAACAAGAAGAAGCAAAGTCTCCCAGGAAGAGTAGATGCCAGGAAATTATCAAATTGAGAGCTGAAATTAATAAAATAGAAACAAAGAGAACAATACAAAAAAATCAATGAAACAAAGAGTTGGTTCTTTGAGAAAATCAACAAGATAGACAAGCCCTTATCCAAAATAATAAAAAGACAGAGAGCATCCAAATTAACAAAATAAGAAATGAAAAGGGGGACATAACAACAGACAATGAGGAAATCCAGAGAATCACCAGGTCACACTTCAAAAATCTCTACTCCACAAAACTGGAAAATCTAAAAAAAATGGATTATTTTCTGGATAGGTACCGTATACCTAAGTTAAATCAAGAACAGACAAACTATTTAAACAGACCAATAACCACTAAGGAAATAGAAACAGTCATTAAAAGTCTCTCA
Organism: Peromyscus nudipes; assembly: GCA_902168325.1. Lineage (NCBI taxonomy): Eukaryota > Metazoa > Chordata > Mammalia > Rodentia > Cricetidae > Peromyscus > Peromyscus nudipes. Next base: position 11,994 of record CABHPH010131009.1, on the reverse strand, counting down.
ACCAAACGAAGCCCAGGACCAGATGGTTTCAGAGCAGAATTCTACCAGATCTTCAAAGAAGAGTTAATACCAATACTCTTTAAATTGTTCCACACAATAGAAACAGAAGGAACATTACCAAACTCCTTCTATGAGGCTACAATTACCCTGATTCCTAAACCAAACAAGGATACAACAAAGAAAGAAAACTGCAGACCGATCTCCCTCATGAACATTGATGCAAAACCACTCAATAAAATACTGGCAAACAGACTCCAAGAACACATCAAAACAATTATCCACCATGATCAAGTAAGCTTCGTCCCAGGGATGCAAGGGTGGTTCAACATTCGAAAGTCTGTCAATGTAATACACCATATGAAAAAAACTCAAAGAAAAAAACCACATGATCATTACACTAGATGCAGAAAAGGCATTTGACAAAATCCAACACCCCTTCATGATAAAGGTCTTAGAAAGATCAGGAATACAGGGAATATACCTCAACATATTAAAGGCAATTTACAGCAAGCCAACAGCCAACATCAAATTAAATGGAGAGAAACTCAAAGCAATTCCACTAAAATCAGGAACGAGGCAAGGCTGTCTGCTCTCCCCATACTTATTCAATATAGTACTTGAAGTTCTAGCCAGAGCAATAAGACAATATAAGGAGTAAACGGGATACATATTGGAAAGGAAGAAATCAAGCTTTCCCTATTTGCAGATGACATGATAATATAATTGAGTGACCCCAAAGATTCAACCAAGGAACTGATACAGCTTATAAACACCTTCAGCAACATAGCAGGATACAAGATCAACCCAAAAATATCAGTAGCCCTCCTATATACAATTGAGAAACAGCCTGAGAAGGAAATCAGAGAAACATCACCCTTTACAATAGCCACAAATGATATAACATACCTTGGGGTAACACTGACCAAGCAAGTGAAGGCCCTATATGATAAAAACTTTAAGTCCCTGAAAAAAGAAATTGAAGTAGATGTCAGAAAATGGAAAGATCTCCCATGCTCATGGATAGGCAGGATTAACATAGTAAAAATGGCAATCTTACCAAAAGCAATCTACAGATTCAATGCAATCCCCATCAAAATACCAACACAATTCTTCACAGACCTGGAAAGAATAATACTCAACTTCATATGGAAAAACAAAAAACCCAGGATAGCCAAAAGAATCCTGTACAATAAAATAACCTCTGGAGGCATCACGATCCCTGACCTCAAGCTCTGCTATAGAGCTACAGTAATAAAAACATCTTGGTACTGGCATAAAAACTGACATGTGGACCAGTGGAATCGAATTGAAGACCCTGACATTAATCTGCATAACTATGAACATATAATTTTTGACAAAGAAGCCAAAACTGTACAATGGAAAAAAGAAAGCATATTCAACAAATGGTGCTGGCATAATTGGATATCAATGTGTAGAAGGCTGCAAATAGATCCATATCTATCACCATGCACAAAACTTCAGTCCAAATGGATCAAAGACCTCAACTTAAATCCAGCTACTCTGAACCTGATAGTAGAGAAAGTAGGAAGTAGTCTTGAACGCATTGTCATAGGAGATCCCTTCATAAATATAACACCAGTAGCACAGACACTGAGAGAAACAATCAACCAATGGGACCTCTTAAAACTGAGAAGCTTTTGTAGAGCAAATGATACAGTCAACAAGGCAAAGCAACAGCCTACAGAATGAGAAAAGGTCTTCACCAACCCCACATCTGACAGAGGGCTGATATCCAGAATATATAAAGAACTCAAGAAATTAGACATCAAAATGCCCAACCGTCCAATTAAGAAATGGGCTATAGAACTAAACAGAGAATTCTCAACAGATAAAACTCAAATGGCTGAAAGACATTTAAGGAATTGCTCAACATCTCTAATCATCAGGGATTTGCAAATCAAAACAACTCTGAGATACCAACTTATGCCTGTCAGAATGGCTAAGATCAAAAACACTGAAGACACCTTTATGCTGGAGAGGATGTGGAGCTAGGGGAATTCTCATCCACTGCTGGTGGGAATGCAAACTTGTACAACCACTTTGGAAATCAATATGGTGCTTTATTAGAAAATTGGGAATCAATCACCCCCATGACCCAGCTATACCACTCTTGGGCATATACCCAAGGAATGCTCAATCATACCACAAGGGCACTTGCTCAGCTATGTTCATATCAGCATTGTTTGTAATAGTCAGAACCTAGAAACAACCTAGATGCCCTTCAACTGAAGAATGGATAAATAAAATGTGGTACATAAACATAATGGAATACTACTCAGCAGAGAAAACCAGTGACATCATGAGCTTTGCAGGCAAATGGATGGCTCTAGAAAAAATCATCCTGAGAGAGGTAACCCAGCCTCAGAAAGACAAGCATGGTATGTACTCACTCATGGGAGGATACTAGATGTAAAACCAAGGATGACTAGCCTACTACTCACAACTCCAGGGAGGCTTCCTAGAAAACTGGACCCCAAGAAAGACACTGGGATCGCCCAATGACAGAGAAATGGATGAGATCTACGTGAACTACCTGGATGTGAGTGGGAGTAATGAAGGGCAACAGTCGAGGGAAAGAGAGCTTAGGAGAGTGGGAGATCCCAGCTGGATCAAGAACAGAGAGTGAGAACTAGGAATAAGAGACCGTGATAAATGAAGACCACATGAGAATAGGAAGAAGCAAAGTGCTAGAGAGGTCCACCGAAATCCACAAAGATACCTCCACAATAGATTACTGGCAATGGTCAAGAGACAGCCCGAACTGACCTACTCTGGTGACAGGATGGCCAACACCCCTAATTGTCATGCTAGAAACCTCATCCAATGACTGAGGGAACCAGATGCAGAGATCCACAGCCAGGCCCCAGGTGGAACTCCAGGAGGAGGATTTGTATGAGCAAGAATTGTTGAGACCAAGATTGGAAAAAGCACAAGGACAAATAGCCAAACAAATGGAAACACATGAACTCTGAACCAATAGCTGAGGAGCCCCCAACTGGATCAGGCCCTCTGGATAAGTGGGACAGTTGATTAGCTTGATCTGTTTGGGAGGCATCCAGGCAGTGGGACTGGGTCCTGTCCTCAGTGCATGAGCTGGCTGTTTGGAACCTGGGGCTTATACAGGGACACTTGGCTCAGCCTGGGAGGAGGGGACTGGACCTGCCTGGACTGAATCTACCAATTTGAACTCAATCCTCAGGGGAGTCTTTGCCCTGGAGGAGATGGGAATGGGGCGTTGGCTGGGTGGAAGGCAGGGGGGTATGGCTGATATGTAAAATTAAATTATAAAATAAAACTAAAAAAAAAACTGTGGGAAATATCCCTGGGGGGCGGGGAAATGTGTGTCAGATAAAGAATTAAGAAAAGTATTAACTGAGTCCTTGGCATTTGACAATGCTAATGCAGAATACAGAAGAATACTTATACCATTAAAGGTCAGATTAGCTCCTTTGGAAGAATGGATTCAATATACTAATTCAGCTGATGGGCTCCCTACAAACTGGGATGCCCTTGCTCTCTCTGCTACCAAAAGAATGGCTTATAATAGTTATCAACTTAAAAGACTGTTTCTTTACGATACCCTTACAAGAAAATGATAGAGAAAAATTTGCCTTCACACTACCTAATAAACAATTCCCAGCCAGTCAAGAGATATCAATGGAAGGTCCTCCCACAGGGAATATTAAACAGCCCTACCTTGTGCCAATACTTTGTGCAAAAACCATTGGAGATAATTCGTGTAAAATTTCCACAATCCATAATTTATCATTATATGGATGATATCCTATTAGTTGATCCAAAGTTAGTCATATTAGAAAGCATATTTGAGGAAGTAAAAAAAGTTTTGCCTCACTGGGGACTGCAAATTGCTCCTGAAAAAATACAAAGAGGAGATTCTATTAATTACTTAGGATATAAGATAGAGCTACAAAAAATTGGACCCCAAAAGGTACAATTAAGGAGAGATCGATTGAAGACTCTTAATGATTTTAAAAAGTTGTTAGGAAGCATTTCCAACTTACTGGTTATCATGGGAATACCCAAAGATGGACTACAAAATTTGGTTAATACTCTAGAAGGGGACAAAGAATTAAATAGTCCAAGAGAATTATCAGCCGAAGCTGAGAAGGAATTGGCTCTAGTAGAAAAGACAATTCGAGAAGCACATGTGGATCGTGTGGATCCAGAACTTAAATGCATTCTTGTCATATTCCCCTCCAGACATTTCCCCACAGGTATTTTGATGAAGAGTGAAGATATTATATTGGAATGGATATTCCTGCAATGTAAACCAAATAAGAAATTAAAGACTTATATAGAAAAGATCTCTAATTTGATTCAAAAAGGTAAATTAAGACTTCGCCAGTTGACAGGAATGGACCCAGTGGAAATTGTAGTACCTTTAACTAATGAGGAAATTTCATCACTATGGAAAGATAATGAATACTGGCAGAGAGCCTGCAGTAACTTTTTGGGAGAGATTAACAACCATTATCCCAAAAGCAAGAGAATAGAATTCATAAAGAATACTGAATGGGTCCTTCCTCACACTGTATGACAAAAGCCAATTTCTAGAGTCCTCACATTCTATACTGATGCAAATAAATCAGGGAAAGAGGGATACAAATCAGGAGACTTAAGTAAAATGGTACAAAGTCTATACAACTCTGTACAAAAGGCAGAACAGTATGCCATTCTTATGGTACTGATGGACTTCACAGAACCCCTCAATATAGTCACTGACTCTCAATATGCAGAGAGAGTTGTTTTAAATATTGCAACTGCTGAATTTATTCCTGATAATACAGAATTAACTTCATTATTCATACAGTTTCAGGAAATCATCAGAAAAAGGGAACATCCTATATATATAACACATATCAGATCCCATACAGGTCTGTCAGGACCTCTAGCACAAGGTAATGATGAGATTGATCAGTTCCTAATAGGTAATGTGCTAGAAGCCTCTGAATTTCATAAGAAACACCATGTAAATAGCAAAAGTTTGAAGAAGGATTTCTCCATCACTTGGCAACAAGCTAAGGATATTGTGAAAAAATGTCCTACTTGTTCCATCTATAACCAAACTCCATTACCTTCAGGGAACAATCCAAAAGGTATACAAAGAAATGAAATTTGGCAGATGGATGTGTTTCATTTTGCAGAATTTGGAAGACTGAAGTATGTACACTATACCATTGCCACCTATTCAGGATTTCAGTGGGAACTCCAAGAGTTCTGAAAAGGGTGATTCTGTGATTACACACCTATTAGAAGTTATGGCCATCATGGGAATACCTGTACAAATTAAGACAGACAATGCCCCAGCATATGTCTCCAATAAAATGAGACAGTTCTTTGCTTATTACAATATAAAACATGTTACAAGTATGCCACACAATCCCACAGGCCAAGCAGTCATAGAAAGCTCCAATCGAACTTTAAAGGATATGCTAAATAAACAGCAACAGGTAATAATGACTCCTAGAAATAGATTGCATAATGCTTTATTAACCTTGAAGTTTCTCAATGCTGATGCGAAAGGAACAACAGCTGAGGAGAGACATTGAACGACAAACAAAACTCCTGACCTAAACCAACCAGTTTATTTCAAAGATGTGCTGACCTCAGAATGGAAACCTGGATATGTTCTATGTTGGGGAAGGGGTTTTGCTTTTGTTTCTGCAGGAGAAGAAAAGCTATGGATACCAACAAAATTAATAAAAATTTCATTCGAACAGGAGAAACCCCTTGATGAGAGGAAGTAAAAGATCGTCCACCAATATGACAACTCTACAAGTTGTAAGAAAAATTTAACAATCAAAGGTTGGGGTAGGGTTCTGTTTTTGTCTTTCCAGGATAATGGAAAGACCCATCTTCCAGAAATCATAAGGCCTTGGATATCTGGATGTTTACAGCAGAAAGAAAGAATCTATTGGTACCAAACTACACAGGGTAAAATCTCACTGTCTAACATCTATATCTCTATCAATCTAGAAAAGTTGTGGTTCCAATTCAATTATAAACCAATCTGGCTTTGGAGATGGAATTGGCTCACTCCTTCTCTAAACCCAAGCATATTTCTAAAAGAAAAGGTTGAGAGATTCTTCAGCCCCATATCAGAAGAGCCCTCTGGTGTGGGACAGAAGGAAATCAATAAAAAAGGACCATTGTCTTCAAGATTCTCATTCTCTCCATGTTTACTCTTGATTTCTCAGAATCCTTTCTTACATTTTATGTCCTCTTTAAATCCAAACTTTCCATTTTGATAAAAAATAAGTTTTTCCAATAGCAATCTCAGAAGTCTCCAGAAGGAAGATGGTACCTCAACAACAATAACTCTACCCAATCCAGAATGATGCCATGGTAATCATTATTATACTACATTTCTTCCCAGAATTTCAGACAATCTTACCCATTATTCTGAGACTTGTTGTGGAATCTACAGTTAGTCTAACTGAGATTTAACTATCTGAGCTTTCTCACAGTACCCAACAGAGATACCATAACCCCCTAAACAGCCCAAAGCAATTCTAACAAAAAGATGCCTCTTTTCCCTAAGTTTTCATATTTCTCAGGGCTATGGATGATGGTTATAATGTTGGGGGTGAAAGAAAATATTCAACTCAGTATTTTTCTCCTTAAGAAAAGAAAAAGTGTCTCAAAAAAAGGAAAAGGAAGAAATGGAATGGATAGTTATAAGATATTATGGCAGATTATTGTATACACTAGTAAACAAATTTAGTAAAATAGCAGCCTTAGATAGCTTGCACTGTAATTTGCACTGTTATGGATTCTTATATGTTGATACAAATGTAAACTATTTTTATATTCCTGCTTAAGATAATTTGTATATTGATACAAATACAGAACTATATTTGTTATAATGTACATATAATTCTACTCTTATTTGAAATATTTGTATATTGATACAAATGTAGATTTATATCTGTCATACTTTATGTATGTTCTACTTCTGTTTAGGATATTCTGTATGTTGATATATATTTAAGATTATTGTCATATTGCATATCGCACTATACATTCCTACCCCTGTTATAAATATCTTGTATATTGTCACAATTTTGAAGTCATCGTCCTTTACTGTACATTTGCTTATAGACTGTTTGCCTTATTTACATGAAGCCTTAGCCCTTAGGTTATTTAGGTAGATAAGACTTATAGATTTATAGTCACCTATGCTTGTCATCTCTATAGTTACGTTAGTTAGGTTATCCAGATTTACAGATACATAGGTCGGATGGACAGGTAATCTTCAAACACTTCATAGACCTGGAGAATATGGCATTTAAATAACTTAGAATTCTGTTGACATGAGACACAATTGCTCCTGGCAGCACCAATTTGATCCTGAGAGAATGTTGGGCTTCTAAGACATTTCCATTTGGAAGTTTGTCTTCTTGGCACAAAATGGCCTATTGGGCAAAGAACTGCCCTTGCCTCAACTGCTGACAATACGAGTGCTGTCCTTCTGGACAAGCAGGACACAAGGAAAAGTGGCTTCTGAACTCTGCCAAGACAGGGTAAGATGGTCTTTCAGAATCCCTGCTTCTGAAGATGGTCTGTCAGATACTCTAAGCCTGTAGCCAATTTGAATGCACCAACAATCCTGAGAAGCATTAGGTGACTGTCCAGGCTGTCAGCTGTCTCTGTCTACTCTTGCAAGACTCCCAAAAGTTGCTTGCATCCATCTTCCATTTCTCAGGTACCATTATATTCCTTCTCATGTCTTTGATGGGATTGAAGACTAGCAGTTATAGTTACAACTTAGTGTGTGTGTGTATATATATATATATATATATATATGATGTATATATATCATCTTAGATAGAACATATTAAGTATTAGATTCAGGTTCTTTAGGATAGGACACCTTTTGAAATGATCTTTGTAACATGCCATTTACCTATGCTCTAGACTTCTCTGGATTTTAGTATGTGTTTCTTGCTTGATATTGTTCGCATTGATTGTAGTTCCATCTTATCTAGGTCATTATCCCTCATTACTCCTGGACAATATTTGATAACCATTCCTTTGTATATAGTCTTGTATTAGGTTAGAACCTTCTTATTTAGACAAAAGGGGGAGATGTAGTGGGTAGCCATTCCAACTTTGATCTGGAAGTTCCAACCCCCATTGAGGCTTCAGTAACTGTCACACCTACAAGGCAGGGCCAAGAGAGGACCCTGAAGACCTGAGATCTGGATGCACTGGCTCTCTTGGTTCCTGGACCCTGAACGCTGGAGGTAGACCGAGCAGAGTTCTCCAGAGAACACCACTGGACTGTGCTACACCTTTCCCAGACCCTGTAAACTATCCCTTCACTTGTAAGTTACCCGAGAAAATAAACCTCCCTTTTAACTATGTGGAGTGGCCTTAATAATTTCACCAATAGGGGGCAGTGGTATTTGTTCCAGAGGAAAAAAGGATGGATGCCTCTCGATAGTGGTGAGATAGGTGTTATGCATAGGAAAACCATGCTTCAGTGGATGCCAATCATGTGCATATAGGCAGCACTAATTGGACTTGGTGTGTTATAAACAACAGAATAACAGGGCATGGAGTTGGGAGGAGGGTATGGTGGTAAGGTCTGGGAAGGGTTCAAAGGGGAGATGGGGGTAGAGATGATCAATATATATATTGCATACACAAACAAAATTTTCAAGAATAAAGAAAAACATTAAAAAATCCAAATTCAAAGAGTAATGACAAAAAGAGTGATCTTTAAATTCTCTGCCCTTGGTCTATATAGTCAGGAATTTGTATTTTTAGATCAAGCATGAACAAACATCCTGATAGTTCTGTTGGTAGAAGGTGCGGGAGACATAGGGAAGCATTAATGCACTTATTAATCTGGCTCCTGTTCTTTGGAGAGGGCACACTGACTTCTGATTTCAGCTTCATTTCTTTTTAGAACACTTCACTCTGAACACTGGAACACAGCACTTCATGGAATGCAAAGTAGGGACATTAGTTCTCTTTGATCCTATTCCAGGATAATTTGACTAGAAATTAATAACTATCAAGTAGAGATATTTTGCCAGTGTCGAGGTAAAAGGATGTTCTCTGCTTCCTCCTTCAGGTTACCCACTTTGCACACCACATTTGCATCCAAAGATTAAGTTACTGGCTGGAGTGAGGAAAAGGATTTTCATTTACAAAACAATTATTGCTTTTTTCTGAGGTTGTGAATTTGGTTCTCGAGATGTTTCAAAGTGCTGTCTTCCTCAATTGCTTAGTAACAAGTAGAGTCAATGATACAGTTTCAGTGACTTCATAATAAAGTACTTTGGGCTTTACTCTTGAACTGATTCTTTACAAAGTGTTGAAAAAGAAATTATCCCACATCTATAATATAGAACACCTCCCCCAAAACAAACAAACAAACAAAAAGGAAAATGGCAGTTTATAAATGTACAAAGGGAAACCCAGTGTTAGGATGAGTTGTTTAATTTTAATTGGGCATGTTCATTAGGTGAGCTAAGGGGACTTTTAAACTTTTAATTGCTGGATTTTAGTACTTTGATAGAAGGACCTTGGTAGTCAGCCTCAGGAGGAAGAATTGGCCAAATGAGGGAATGGACCTTGGGGACTAGCTTCAGAAGTGTAATTTAACAGTTTTTAGCAAGGCAGAGGGAAATGGAAGAAAGGACAAGACCTGCTGGAGCCACATGTTTGAGGGGGCTAGTATCCCTTCATTCCCACATTTTTTGTTTCATTATTGCATCATTGGGTGTTGGGTAAGTGAGTGTCTCTCTCTCTGACTACTTTGTGCTGACATTGCAGCATTGTTGTTAGGGGACCCAATGAAGCTAGGTCAAGGATGGGAAGAGAAGGCTGTGTCAGTAGATGTCCAGGTTCTGTGGAACCATCTGAGGCTAGTCTGTGAGGCTGGACCAGGAAGTTGATGCCAAAGAGAAAGCTAGCCCTGGTACTGAAGTTGATAGTGCAGTCTGTAGTTGATTTGAAATTTGTTGAGACAGATAGACTAGGGACAGGGGTGAAGTTAACGAGTTTTAAATAATTATCTTGGATGTACATTTGAAACTGTTATGTTCATGGTCCTGAAGTACACCATGGGACCATTGGGAAAAGGAGTGCCAAGACCAGAGAAAAGGGGGATAGTACCAGGGAAATGAAGAGAGATCCCAGGGAAAGGAGGATAAATCACACCCTTAGAAATAGACAATAGGCAGGGAAATTTAGGCTGTTGGTTGGCAGGAATACTTATCTGGAGTCTCTTTGGTGTTCTTAACAGGAGCCAGGAAAATTTAGATTGACTGTATAAGGTAAATTGGGGAACAACTGTTATCTAAAAGCAGGGTCTGGTTGTGAAGGGGAGAATACAAACTGAGATAATTTTGTTACATCAGCATAGTCTTTCCTTGGGTGTTAAGTGACTTTTGAAATTTAAATATTTTAGGAACATGGATGATTGGGGAGGCTTTGGGTAAATGGTAAGAGGGACAGTATGTAAGGTTTGGAGAGCTGTTGTGGAAAGACTGAGAGAACATAGCTTTGGTTCTCCATGGCAGACTTGCATGGTCAAGGGGACATGTGTATGAGAGATATGGAGTATGGGGTCTTTGAGAGTTTGGGACAGGAATGTAGAGGATCTAGGGAGTGCTGAGGCAAGGGGGTAAGTATGGAGGGAGCGAGGGGAGGACAAATAAGGAACATGAGTGGTAAGTTTTCAGTGAGAATTTTGGAGGGATGGGATCTCAGGTCATGGAAGAGATTGGAGTCCTTTTAAGTTAGGAGTTGAGGGAGATGTTAGCGGGAATAGATTGTGAAAGAGGATCAATAGATTGTGACAGATAATCACAGAGTTTGATTTTTTTTTCAGTTTTAGAGTTGAGCAGAGGGGCTGCAGCAAGATCATATAGACAGGGAGATTAGCCATCAGTTGTATTGTCTAGAGTTTTGGAGAGGTAGGCTACAGGGTCAAAGGGTATTCTTAGGAGAGGAGAGTTTAGCTTTGGAAGGTGAGAGCTGGTAACTTCTGGAGCTAATGAAATTGAGGAGAGAAGTGGTGTTAGATTGGCTATCAGAGAAGGAAGGACTGTAATGTAGGAAATTATCTGCATACTGAATCAGGCAGGAAGAAAGGAGGGAAGTCAGGCCAAGTCTGTAGCAAGTGTCTGGTCAAAAATGGGGGACTGTCTCTGAATCCTTGGGGAAGGATAGTCCAGGTCAGTTTTGGGGATTATTAAGTATCAGAATCCATCTTTGTGAAGGCAAAAATGTCTTAGAAGTGGACATTCATGAGTATTAGAAAGAAAGTGTTTTTAAGATTTAGTACTGAAAATACGAGTGATGTTGTCAGTGATGATGGGGAGGATATCATAATGGTTAGAGACTTAAGAGTGTAAAGGGACAACAGTAGTATTAAAACAGCAATGGTAGTGGACTAGGAGGAAAGTTTTGTTAGGTTTTTCTTACTATTAATATGGGAGTGTTGTAGGGTGAGGAGGTGAGACATAAAAATGATGGGTTTGACGGCTAGGCAGGTGCTGGTTAAAGGTAGGAAGTATTGGCATTTGGAGATGTAGGCAGAAGGATGTTGGAGTATTATAGAGAGGGGTTTATAATGTGCAGAAAGGGAAGGAGAAGTGGTATCTCATAAAATGGGGTGACTAAAGTGGGAAGAATATAAAAGGGGCTTTGTGATTTTAGAGAGTGAGAGAGTATACGAATACAGGCTGAAGGTGTTAATCAGGGTGTAGGAAATCCCTGGTAAAATTTTTGGGTACTTTATGTATACTGTCATAGAATCTGGAAATAGTGATACTTTGAGTTCTTCCTTTTTCTATTTGTATCCCCTCGATCTCCTCCTATCACTATAGCTAGCAATTATGTACTGTGATAAATCAATATGGAGAGAATGGATAGCCTCATCTTGTTACTGATTTTAGTAGAATTGCTTTAATTTCTCCCCATTTAACTTCCTTT
>CABHPH010131008.1:5561-28010 GCA_902168325.1 Peromyscus nudipes | reverse complement strand
GTTAGTTAGTTAGTTAGTTAGTTAGTTAGTTAGTTAGTTAGTTAGTTAGTTAGTTCTAGGTAATGATGAACAGCACCCTATTGAGGTGGCACATTAGCACTATCGTGGAACTGACAACAGTCCCACAGTGGTACTGCTGTACACTAGCGCTCCCGTGCACAGTAGTGCTCAGTGGTACTGTGCAGTAGGAATACTGCCTTGAGGTTTGGAGGAAGGCTGTCTGGGCTTCTCAGCCTCTTTAGCAAAGCATAGCTCTGTGGTCCACACAAATCAGCTAAGTTCTCTAAGACCCAGCATGGTGGGACACGGGTCCAAAGAATCTCAATGCTCACAGAGAAGTTACTAAGACAGCAAAAGGATGCAGTGCATCCTGTGCAGACAGGAGTGCTCCATGAGTTAAGTACTCCGTAATTAACTGCAGGATGGATTCAAGTGAACTAAGTAGAAGGGAGTGCTCCATGAGTTAAGTACTCCGTAATTAGCTGTAGGAATGGATTCAAGTGAACTAAATAGACAGGATTTTCTCACAGAAACAGAGCATATGCTACTACAAGCAATAACCAACCACTTAGCAAAATAGATTGCACTATTTTACTGAAGAGTCAAAATACTTAACCTAACAGCTGTGATGATCAAGTCAGCGGACTTCTTAAGCTAGCAACCTGCCTTCCACAAGACAGGTGGCAGTGGAGAGGGCGGGTGACTAATCACGCACAGAACTCACCTACTTGCTTCCAATGACAACCCACTTGACCATGTGGCTACTACAGCCCTCCACCCTCCCGAGATGGCTATTTATAACGACGGGTCTCTTTCCATCTGCACTGATTCTGTTGAAAGGCAATGGGAAAAAAAAATCACTGACTTCACCTTTCGTAAAATCTTAGCAGTGTCTTCTGCTTGAGCTCATGGACTTTGCTGAAGTTGCCCCAGCAATGTCAATGCATAAATGAATGGACGAGCCCACCCGGCTGGCAATCCCGCTCCTTTCACTGGTCAGTACCTTTCCTGCGCACTCGGCTGTAGGAGCCCAGGGCATCTGGTCCTATCTAAGGTACAGATACTGTATGAGCTTGGAGCACCTGGTCTGCCCTGGAGAGGGGTCAGTAGCTCTCCTCCATTCACTGTAGCTTAAATCTAGAGTTCCACTTGTGGGATGAGGAAGGAGTGGGGTGCCTATGTGGGTGAGGACATCTGCCACATTACAAATGCTACCAAAGGTACCTGTTGAGTTACAAAAGACTTAAGCAATCTTTTATGCATTGATAAAAGCGTGATCAGAAACAGCCCTTGGAGTCACTCTGATGTGCAGCACACAGGTATACGTGCATGCAACCCACAGTGACAGGAGCTGATGTTGCTGTCACAGATGATTGCTGTAGTCTATGAGGACAGCCTGCCTGGGACAGTACAGGGCAGAAACACTGCTGCTTTTCTTACCTGACCTTATGACTCAGTTTTCCCTATAGAATGTGGGCTTGATGTGAATGCCTGCTCGGGGCAGTGTGGCCGACTGGATGAGATTATATATACAGAGGGAATAATCAGTAAATGTTAGCCACTGTTGCTGGCTGTCTCCTAAGAAAAACCTCATAATAAGAAAATTCATAAAATTTTCCATCTTTTGTAAGTATTTTTTTAAACTATATCTATTCTAATGTATTCTCTCATTTGTTCAAAATTAGTCCCTTAGTCTGGTAAACTTAACATGTAAATCCCTTTACCCCTAAAATAGGATTCGGTACTATAGTACAAGGAAAGGCTGTAAGAAAAATCTGTTAGATTCTATAGAAATTGCTTCCTCTGAATTCTAGGGGGAAGTGCCAGGAATACTTAGGGGTCAAGTTTTGGCCTTCCACCTGGCAGAGCTACACACACACACACACACACACACACACATACACACACTGGCATTTCCCCTCCACTTCCTGGACATTCTGACTCCAGTCACTGGGAGAGTGTGCTCCCCGACCTGGCCTACCAGTGAAGTCCACAGATTAAGCTCCACAGAAGACTGCAGGAAGTGATTCTGGGATGGCGTCGATGAGGGGTAAACTGGGAGTTAGGTAGTGGATCGAGGCTATATATAAAAAGCATGATGTCAAAAGCCTGAAAGGTCTTGGCCCCCTCAGAAGTTTTCAGAAAATATTTTCACTCAATTTGAAGAAGAAAGGTCTTGGAGAAGGGCCCTTGTGATGCCAGCTGAGGATGGAGTGTTGCACATCTTACTGCAGCCTGAGGTAAGCAAAGTCTATTTTTAAGATTTTGAAATGATGTCATACATGATACTTAAGAGTGTCTCTGAACAAAGAAATTTAAGTCTCTAGGAAGTTAGTGAAAGTCTTAAGTCCAAGTTTTCCAAGGATGAAAACAAAATGCACTTCTGTACAAACTGATAATCTATAGTAAAAACCTACATTTTTACCCAACAGTGAGAGGACGTGTGTTCTATGCGCTATCACTGCAACCTGGGTTCTGTTTTAGAAGAACCATGGACTTGTCAAGACACAGGTGTAGGACATATTGCCCCCTCGAGGCCATAAAAGACAAGGCTGGGCCTTCAGTCTAGAACTGAGAGCCTCCTGGGGATGTGTACGTAGGCCTGGGTGGAAGTTCTGAAGACTCTGCCCACAACTGAGCTGCATGTATACAGAGGCATGACCACAGACCAAGATGAAAAGGGAAAGATGCCTTGAGCTATAAAACAATGTGAAGAGAGGCTCTGGGACACAGATGTGGGAGGATCCTGTCCAGTCCCTGACATCAGGAACAACCCTTACACCTAAGCCCTCTACCCACAGGCCTTGGGCAGTACACGCTTCTGGGAGAAAGGTGAGAAAGCTCGCCTCAAGAGCAGAGGTCCTTTCTTCATCACTTGGGGAGGGAATTTCTGTAGGAGCTGAAGGTTCTGGGGCAGGACTGGGCTCTAGGTGGCTAAGGGAGTCCTGAGACTTGGGAAGAGCCACAGCAGCAGTGTCTACACTCCCCGGACATCATACAGGCTGTAGTCATGGCAACATGGAGCCTGGTACCCAAGGAGGCACAGTGGACCAGCTGAGGGGCCTTGCCCTTGACGGATCTCTTGTATCTTTGCCTGCAGTCCTTCCTATGAACTGAGGTAACTTCACTGACCTGCAAAGCCAGTTTGAGAGAGAGATGAGCGTGAGGGTGGACGTGCTTGTTTACTGCGAGGGCCCTCTACGCAGAGGCTACTGCACTGAGACCTGTCTCCCTGCTCTCCGCTGACAGGCAATCGCTTGGTACAGTGGAGCTATGCAGACTGTAGTGCGGGGTCAGAAGTATCACACGCATAGCTCCCTAGAGCTGCTGCTGCTGCTGCTGCTGCTGCTACGAGTTCAGAGCAGAAGTGAGTGGTTTCAAGGGCAACTTGCGGGTGCAGATGCAGCACGGCAACCACTTGGCACAGAACATGTGATTCCAGTGCAGTAAGAACAGGCTGAAAAGGGAACTGCTCCTACCACCTACAGGAAACTCCTCTGCCAGAAATGACCAACGCGCGCCTGCCTGACTGTATGCTGACTACACATGCGTGGTGTCTTGATGTAGGAACTGTAGTATATTTGTCCTCTCTGGGTATATTGTGTGTGGGTAAGCATGTCCCTGTGTGTGGGCAAAAGCAGGAGGCCTTCAGATGTCCTACCCCACCGCTGTCCACCTTACTCACCTGGAGCAGGGTTCCTCCATCAGCCTGGAGCTACACGGGTGAACAGAAAGGCCCAGTGACCCTCCTATCTCTGCCCACGGCACTGGGCTATTGACTTGAGTGCTAGGGGTCTGAAGTGGGCTTCTCATGCTGGAGCAGCCCAGCCTGAGTGTAAGGGTTGAGAAGTACCTTCTGTGTTGTGTGACGGATTAAAGATGCCTCAAGATGCAGACAGAATGTCATAAGGCATGTACGGGGTAGAGGAAGAACCGAGGGGACCAAGGTCAGCACCAGAAATCACCACTGCACGTGCCAGGTGCTGGTGTCAGGAGGAAAGGAGAACACCCAAGAGGCCTCTGAATGGCAGCCACATGTGTGAGAAGGAGCCGCAAAGGGCATTCCAGCCCTAGGTGTGGACACCTGGAGACAGGTGGGATGGGGCTGCACGGCAATGCTGACCAGCTAGGGACCAGGGATGAAACCTGCTGACATAGCTAAGGAACTGTGTGATCAACTGGGACTCCAATGACCTAGACATTGTGCATGTTCTGTTATCCTAAGAAAGCTTGGCACTTGGAATTTTCACCTTTCTTTCTATTCTGCCCTTGAACAAATCAAGCACTCTACTCAGCAACAGTTGGCATCTACAAGCATTGGGGAAGGCCCCTCCTCCTTCCAAGGTCATTTTCAAAACAGCTATTGCCATCCTGAAATAGTTCTGAGTTGTGTCAAACTGTAATTCCTCCTTGTCAGAACAAACCCTCAAGCCTCAAAGCTGTGGTCCCACGTCTACAGCCTGTCCACTACTTCCCTAGGCCACGGTTGGTCCCTCCACCTCCCCTGGCAGGCAGAAGACCTGGAGCTCCTGTGACACCTGAACATGCTTGTCTTCCCGAGGCGGGCTGGAGAACTGACTGACATGCCTGTGTGACTCAAACAGTAGCCCAAGAGCAGCCAGACGTCTGTTTCCTTCACAGTCCTATTCTTTCCTTAGCTAAAGCTAAATGAGTTACCCTGGGCACGGCACTGTGGACAGCCAGAAACACAAGTCACTTCTTTATTAAACACACAGTACCGCGGCATCCCTTGTGACAATCCTCTGTTCTCATTGGAAACAGACCTAAACAGTAAAACCGTGAAAGCAGCTATTTCTGTTGTGACACCAAGTTTGTTCCCAAAGAAAACTAAAGAGGTTTTCAACACAGTAAGTTAAAGCATGCCTGAGTTCATCTAAGCAATCAAGATGTCACATAAGGACATAAAAGTTCATAACAGGTTAAATCGTAGTTCCAAGATCTGACTGGAAAATCTCTCCTACAGAAGTCGACACCAAGTGATTAGCCAGGCTGTTGCCTGGCCTCAGACCACTTGAGATGAGTGGTCGTCCACTTCTATCAGCACACCTGTCACAGAGTCTGATCCAGCAAGGCCAGCTTGGGACTTCCTTCTTCCTGACATCTTCCACTTGAGACCAGTGTGGAGGATAAAGACAGTCTTGACTTTGTACGAAAACCTTGGGTTGATTTTTGTAGCCTGCAAGTCGTTCTTCTGGTCCTTCATTCCTCCATTACTCTCTAGCTCTCCTGCCTAGGACTAACCTTATCCTGAGAAAATGCACGAAATTTATCTTCTTAAAAATATTACCAGCCTTATCAAGGCACAGTGACCCACAGCTGTGTCTTAGCATTCAGGAAACTGAGGCAGAAGGATGAGGCAAGAAGATTGCTCGGGGATACTTGGTGAATACCAGGCCTGCCAGGGCTATACAGCAAGACTTTATTTAGCAACAAGAACAAGTCAGGTGTCTTGCAGCCCCTGGTGTCTACCCACATTTCACCACAGAACCAATGTGGTGAGCTAGTAACCTCATTCGGCCAGGACTGGGAAGTCCAACATGTCTGGGAACTGAGTCTTCGAGTCACATGGAAGACCTGTCTTTTCATAAAACCCTCCCTCATTTTTGTCTTCTGCATGTTCCAGCCACAGGGAAGGAAAAACCCAGCTCAAAGCAGACGCCAAGGGTATCACACAGTGAGATTTCTGCTGCCAGCATCAGGGGCCCCAGCCAGAAAGCCTGACCCTTCCCCAATCTGCTTCTAAGTATTGTGTTTCAAAACAAGAAGAGAAAACGAGTGAACAGTAGCAAAACCAGACGACAAGCCTAACTTGTGTGGTGCTGCCACTGTCCCGGGGAAACCCCTGCTAATGCACTGCTGCTGATCACTCCTTCTACCTCTCCGTTGATCTGAAGAGCAGTCAGCAAAATGACAACGTACATGTCAGAAACACACACAGAACATATTGTTCCTCTCTCAGTGAGCTAAAGACCTGCACGATTCTTTGATAATATTTAGCTCATAAAACTAATAAGAGCCCAACAGCATTGGGATCCCCTTTAAGATGAAATTTAGTAAGATTACATATTCATATTCCCTCTCACCTGCACACTGGAAGACCTGCCCTTCCTGATCATGCTGCGAAGTCCCTCACCTTCCATATAGTATTAACCAAGCGGTAATGCAAACAATTGACGAAAGAGTTAGAGGCAACTCTCCATTTAAAGGCGAGCCTTCAATAGGACTCTGTTTTCCACAATAATTTCTCATTTCTGTTAGCCTACAATTTTCTGGGTTTTTAAAAACATTTATTTGTTTATTTTGTGCACGTGTGCCACTGTGTGCATGAGGCCATTCTCTCCTTGTACTACCTGAGTTCCAGGGATAAGACTGGTTGGCAGCCTTGGCAGCAAGCACCCTTACACACTGTGCCAACTCTCTGGCCCCCACAACTCTTCTTTAGTTGAAAATGTTGCTGCAAATTTTCAAAATTACAAATTTCGTAATTTTAAGTCATAGTTTTAAATCACTCTTCAGGGGAAAAAATGTTTAGGGGCTGGAGAGATACCTCAGAGGTTAAAAGCATATACCACTCATCCAAGGTACCTAAATTCAATTCCCAGCACACATGTGGGTGACTCAGAACTGTAGCTCCATCTCCAGGGGATACAGCACCTTCTGTTCCCCATGGGCAACTATACTCAAGCGTACATTCTTGTGTGTGCACATTCTATCTAGGGTGCTTGAGAGCTCTCTCTCTCTCTCTCTCTCTCTCTCTCTCTCTCACACACACACACACACCTTTAAAAAAATAAACCTTCCAAAGAAAGCTGCTCGACATGAACTGCTCTGAACAGTTCTTTCCTCCTAGACGGCACCACACTATCCTCTCTACTTTCGCCAACACAAATGTTTTGTTCACGCTGATTAAGTGAGAAAAAATAAAATAAATAAATACATTGGTTTTACTGGGATCAGAAATGTCTGGTGATGAATGCAAATGATTCATAAAATATGAATGGGACCATGAAGGACTGTCTCCAGCAAAATGAGATCTGATGCTGGGGATGGTGGAGTCACTAGTTTCCTAGAGGGGTCCGCTCCCCCATGATCTGCAGAACAGGTCAGAGAGAGGGGATTGTTAAGGAGGGGCAGGGCAGAAACATAGTAAGCAGTTACTGTTGATCGGAGGTTAGTGAGGCTCAGAGCAGTTTAAACCTACTTAGATAAATCTCTGCATCTTACTTTAAAACTTTTATCATTTTGTAGCTATCGAGTAAGTTAAGTTGGGGGCCAGGAAGAGACAGAGAACACTGGTAGCAACTATAAGGAAATGCTGTTTGGAGCTTGTATATGTGAGTTCACGAACTGTCTCCACACTGGAGCCGTGGCTCGGGCAGCAAAATAGCCTGTCCCAGGTCACTCAGGCCATGTCACTTTACCATAGTTGTAAATTATTTCAACAGAGATGACATTTTCACAGAAACTGTACAACCTTTTTAATACCTATAGAAGACAACGTTCTTTTTTTCATGAGGATGCCAAACCAGATATGAAAATCACAGGCTTGACAACTGATGCTTCAAGTCCAAATGAATGCTAACCACCAAAGGCATCTGTTTTCCTTGAGTTACATTATTTAATTGCTCAGCTGTTCTTGTGTCAAGTAAGTAAATAAATGGAGTGCTCCAGAGTACAGATACATCAAACAGAAATCGCTGACTGCTGAGCACATCAAGTCAAATTTCTCTCCTGAAACATCATTCAGATGAGCTTCACCACCAAGGAAATTAGGAAGGGGGTTAGGAAGCTGGAGGCTGGACATTTGTTTCCTGGAAGTGTAATGGGGCAGGTTTGTTCTAGAAAACAGTTCTAGATTCTTTCCGCCTGTACTGCACTTAGCAAAGGACCCTCACCTAATCCCAGAGAAATGAAAACTTACGTTATTGCAAAACCTTGCACGATTGTTCACAGCTTCCCTTTTTAAACAGTCCCAAACTTCAAACTACTCCAATGTTCTTAATGAATAAGTGGTAAATAAAGTGTAACATATTTGTGCTGTGAAATGCTACTCAGCAATAAATGGGAAAGTGGTGTTGATACACGTAAGGAAGTGAACCGGTCTCTAGCATTAATTGGGTTGAAAAGACAACCACAAAAATATTCATGACTCCATTTATCTGTCATTTCTGAAACACCCCCAGTAATAGAGATGTGAGATATTGGTTCTTGCTGAAGCTGGAGACAGCTCTAAGGAGGAAGCAGAGCCAGAAAGCCCCGGGCAGTCAGGCCTCCAGCTTCTGCAGAAACAGGAAGCAGCATGCACAAGAACAGCCTCTGATGACAGAATGGTTCTATGTCGCTGCAGTTTGGGTGTTGTGGTTACACAAACCTACATATGATGAAGCTGCAACAAACACATGCACGTGAGTGTGTGCACACACAGGCATGTACGTGGTGAGGCTGAATAAACAAACAGCTACCACGTGATAGGGTGTGGTCTACAGAACGTTTCCATGGAGAGCAGAGCAAGGCCTCCGTGGAGAGCCATAGGGAAGGAAGCGGCTTTGCACCAGGACCACCAACACTCAGGAGAATCCACTGCGGGACAGCTGGTTCATGCAGTGAGCACTGTGCACTGACCGGGAACCACCAGACGCTGGGCAGCTTCTCTGGCTGCACACAGGGAGGAGAGACACTGGGGGCGCCAGCCATGGCTGCATGAACAAGCACTGGTGTGGTTCCCTGGCTGCTGAGTAGACCTGGTCAGGGCTGCACACCAAGGAGCCTGGAACTTTCTTTTCCCCAAGTGCACTGTGCTCCCCTGGGAGAGCTGAGGCCTGGCTCCAGCAAGCACAGAAAAGGAAGTTGTCCTGCCTGTTTGCTAGGAATGAAAATGAAGTCAGACTGGCACTCTGAGACAAAGTCTCCAGGTGGGTGGTGGGCCTTTACCTCTGATTTCTGAATAACATGAGACGTTCTCTTTCCCCAGGCAGTGCTCAAAACAAAATAGTGTCCAGTTCAGCACCAAGCTTGCAGAAGTCCAGCCAGGTTTCTTTACTTAACCCACCCAGGATGGCAGCAGCCTGGTTCAGTGGGAGTGATCCTTCCTGGTGACCAGGGATTCTGAGAACAGAAGTCAGTGCTGGGTCACTGAATCAGCCCCAGAAACCAAATGGCAGCA
This sequence comes from Peromyscus nudipes, assembly GCA_902168325.1. NCBI lineage: Eukaryota > Metazoa > Chordata > Mammalia > Rodentia > Cricetidae > Peromyscus > Peromyscus nudipes. The sequence continues at coordinate 18,826 of CABHPH010131008.1, read as the reverse complement.
AGCTTGCTGTTACCACCTAGTTGCCAAGTGACCCGTGAATGTCAAAGGTAGTTAGTAATTAAGTCACGAAATAATTCTGAGAATGAAGTTGAATGAGTAGAAATGGGTGAAAGTAGTGATATTTTTTATTGGATACGAAAATAAAAATATTCAAGGCACTAAAGCTAAGATCAGATGGTAGACTAATACTATCATTTCACAGACTGGTATTAAGTGTCTAAGTCTCGGAAGAGGCTGCGTCATGAGAACCCAAAGGAGCCAGAGCTCAAACTATCAAGAGACCAATGTCAAGCCGGGCGGTGGTGGCACACGCCTTTAATCCCAGCACTCGGGAGGCAGAGGCAGGCGGATCTCTGTGAGTTCGAGGCCAGCCTGGGCTACCAAGTGAGTTCCAGGAAAGGCGCAAAGCTACACAGAGAAACCCTGTCCCGAAAAAACAAAAAAAAAAAAAAAAAAAGAGAGACCAATGTCTGAAGTATGAGGGCAGCTGTGGCTCCCACTGAGGTGTCCCTTCCTCACAAATCACAGTGGGTTCAGGTCACAACCACAGAGTACAAAGAATGAGTTATAGGAAAGGAGGTCCGAATTATAGTCAGCACCGATGTGGATGAATGTCACAAACAGTACCGAACGGTAACAAGACTCACAGCAAGGGACTGCACGCAGTAGGCTCAGAGTCCTCCCAAACGAAGTCCACACTCACATTAGGCCAATGAACATCCCGTGAACTACTTGAAAACATTCAGGAAAAGACAACGTGGGTTGAGAGAAAGATTAGCAAGGATGTGTGAGTCCTGCAGCATCCCATGATGACTTTTGGAGGAAGTGTCCTGGAATGCTTCTAAATCTGGCTTTAAGGGGGAAACTGAGGCTGCTAAATCTAGCATGAAGGTATAAAATAGTTGCCTTCTGTGAAAATAAGTCCTTTTCTCTATTCCAGAAACAAGAATCAAACCTGTACCCTCCTCCAGGGTAGGACTGTCTTAAGACCACAGACCACTTCAATGCTCTTGCTCCATTCAGCTCATGCACAGACACTGTAAGCTACAGAGAAGGGACATTCCAACACTAACAGAGAAGACAGATGGCACAGAATCCCACGGTACAGTGACCATAATCTGGAGGTCTTGGGCCAAATCTTATGTTGATGTCCAGAGAGCTAGCCACCAACCCTCTTCCAGGTGGGACTCCACAGACACCTCAACCAGCTGGCCAGGAATAGTCACCTTGACCTGGGACCTGCCAGACGGACCTGCTATGGGACCGCCTCATCGGCTAGAAACTAACCACACAGTGAAGAGTGATACCCACACCATAGAGAATCAAGGAATAATCACTGTGCATGCATGCAAAGGACACCCTCTGGGTCTGGAGAGCCTTATCAGGAAACTTACAAAGTTCTATGAATCTGCCTATGACAGACAGACAGACAAGGTTCTTGGTTGTAACCTTTCTCAAGGTAAATGTCTGAGATCGCCTTTCACCATGCATCTGTTAGCAGCCTGTCATTTATCTGATGATGCCATATGCAAACATCTATCAATGCAATCGATGTGTTTCCCTCCTCTTGCTTTGTCTTAACTGTTACTTCCACTTTAAATGAATTAAAGTTCATCTAAACTTCAGTGAGATTGTCAGAAGATGTTGGAAAAGCACAACTGAAAGCAACCTTTCTCCTTGTATAGATCTGGTGTCCCCTCCTGGAGGAGCAACCTTTCTCTTGTATAGATCTGGTGTCCCCTCCTGGGGAGGAGCACGTGCAGTACCGAAGGAGGACACTGTGGGCACTCGGGCTACCCAGCAGGAGATAAATCCTCTGAGCAGGAGGAGTCTGGGGCTGACATGAAGCCCAAGCACTTGGAAGAGAAGACCCTGGCTAGTGCCAGCCCATACTGTCCCCGGCTACAGTGTAAGCACCTAGCACATGTGTGTCCGCTATGTGTTCCTCACTAGCCACCAGTTACCCCTTATCCTGGGTCACCTTAGGGATGTGAATCTGAGAGGAAGTGGTTGAGATAGATATGCCTACCAGGGTGGTCTCACCTATGAAAAGGAAAGAATGGACCACTGAACCTTCTCCAGGAGAAAACACGTCACCCAGAAGACAGACTGGGGCCTTCTTAGCCTGCAGACACATGGACACTAGAGGTATAGAGTGCAGACCTATAAAATTGAAGATGTTTTCATTTCAAAATAATTTACAAGCCTAGTGACAATACAGACGCTCCAGTGTCAGCTACCGAACACTTTTATAATATTGTTTTTCCTTAAAGATGATACTGTTACTTAAAAAAAAAAAATCAACAAACCTTACCCTCTGCAAAATGCTTTCCACTCAGCTGTCCTGATGTCTGCTTGGTGAGAACCATGACACAGTAGACAAGGTATCTGTACCACAGGCTCACAGGCTGACTTAAACAAAGACTTCTGTTCCTAGGATTGCTAAGCCACTAGAGAATAGTTCCAGGCGTGCAATTCAGGCAGGTACCACACACCATGTACTGTGCAAAGGAGGTGCCTACTCTCTCAATGTGCTGTCAATTCCCTCTGTGGCTATCACCCTTCCCACCTCTCCCGCAGCATCTAAGACATTCAGAGCATCAGTGCCCTGTGTGGTCAGTCATAGGGAACGGGCTGGCTGTCATTCCTTATTCACTCTATTCTTTTCTCAGCTTGGTTGTTAAATGTGTAGTAAAAAAGAAGAAACTAACCCAAACCAGATAACAGAAGAACACAGAACCCTACATGGTCAGTGCCGCCACAGGTGTGTAGAGAACTCTAGAAAAATGTCAACAATAGCAGCTAACTGTGGACAGGGCAGGGGAGGCAATAAGACCCAGCCTGGGAGGAAAGTGCCAGAGATCTGGGGATACTGCATGGTGGAGCTGGAACCTTGGAGAAGGAGGAGTAAACAGAGCAGTATCAGCAGGAGAGAGAAGACAGCCCCATTGTGAGGACCTACACGTGATAGATGGGACACGTGAGTCCACAGCAGGAGACAATCTCAATCAGGCTACAAGAGTGCCGGAGTGTGGAGCAGGCTGAGCTGGGGGAGCAGGAGGTGGCCCCTGCTCAGAACCAGATGATCAAGGAACTCAGTGCAGTGACCACACAGCCAAACTAGAAACTGCCAAAAGAATATCCATTGAACACATTCCTGGGAAAAACAGACTGTAAATATTTCCAAGTCTGTCTTAGGTGTGGTATAATCTGGAGTGCAGGGAGATGTCTATCTCAGAACCAAGAAGTATAATAGTATGTCACAGCATTTTGTAAAGGTCCTTTGTGGAGCATTTTCTCCCTAGTCACCTAAAAGAAAACTTGAGTTTATTATAAAAACCCTTAAAACAAAATAAACCCAACATATAATATTGTCATATAATCTAAGCACTCATGAGACTGAGGCAGGAGGATTGCTGCAAATTCACAGCCAGCCTCCATTACATAGTGAATTCAGGGCCAGCATAGGTTACATAGCAAAAATACTTGCAAGAACAGACAAAAAGTAACATACTAGTTTCTCTAATGTAATTTTATATCTACTAAGTACTTTGTATATATGCATATGGTCCATATCTATTTGTGCTGTATGTGTACAATGTGTATGATATATATAGTACGCTTACTATCTACCTATTTTTCACATTCCAAATAACATTATCTCTTGAGGTAAGTATGTTGCCAAAGGCACACACAAGGACTTTAGAACTGATATCAGTGCCATGTTGACTATGGTAATATTTAAACTCAATACAAGGTAATATAACTTTTAAGAGTGTGTGAGAGTAGTCTGTTAAGATCAGAAGGCTATCACAACTTTCACCCCATGACCAGGCAATACACAGAGACTGGACACCCAGCAGCGATGCCTACAGCAAGCAGGACCTCATAATGTTCTGTGCCTGGAGCATCGTTCCTCTCTACAAGAATCTCATTCTGTTTCTTGTTTTCTCTGCTCATCTCCTGACCCACAAGTCTCCCCTCTACCTCTACCCCCACCCTCCCGGCAGCCGACTACAGACAACCCCAACAAAGGCAGTTGCGCATTCCTGTGAAAAGGCCAGCCACAGAAGTCCATTGCTTCCTGTCTGCCCCGATGCATTTGGTACTAACACCTACCTTCCATCTTGCATCCAATGTCTCTCATTATGACAAAATTAAGATTCCTTCCCACAAATTCAAAGACCCTGTCAGCCAGATTATATTTTGTCATCATAAGCTGATGCGTTACCTCTTTTACATGGGTGTGGAACGACACAGACATGTCCAGTAGGATCTTCCGTTGTTCAACTCGCCGAACAAAGTCTTGTATCCGGTCTTCAAGCTGATGAGCAGCCTGATAAATCTCTTCAGGGTCACATTCCCCAGTCTGAGCCAGCTGTTCCGCTGCTTCTAACAACTTATCCGCATTTGTGTATGTGTTCTGCACAAGAGAACGCCCAGAGGAACAGAAGGTGAGCATTCAGCACACGAGCCGGCGTGGACGCCATGACACACAGCAACAAAGAACCTATTAGCAGCGTTTCTGATCATTTACTTAAGTTAGACAGAAAAAATACGATAAGGAGCAATGGTTCCAGGAGGCCCACATGTCCCTATCAGTAGCCTTTTCTAATGCCAAGCAGATATTAAGCACTGGCCAGAACAGCTCGTGACTCAGAAAGGGCTTTTAGATTTTTGCTAAGGTGGAGTCAGGAAATGCCCCATGACCACAAATGCCCGTTTCACTTTTTTCCTCTCGTTTTTATGGCAGAGTAACTGTGTTTTCTCTTCCCTGCTTCACAGCAGACAGTTTCAGAAGGAAAGGAGAGTTCTAGTGGCTATAAATGTCGGCGTAGAAATGCTGATGTGAAGTGTAAACACCTATGTAATGTGCTCTGAAGACTGCTCTACTTCAAGTCTTGATAAACTTGTGGCTGTGGCTGCATTTCTCACATGAGCAGATAAGCTACAGCCGGGACTGTTCCTGGAAACTGCTCAAGAGGGGCATTACCAATGAGAGGAGGCGCTGAGACTAGCTGGCCCTCAGTGCAGTCAGAGCAGCCTGCCCTCCAGGGAGGACCAGAAATCCAGCCTGTGGCCCTGCTGAGATGTCGGTTAGCTCGTTCATCCTATCCTCAACTCAATAGCTGAGCAAGGTAGGTGTCTCCGCACAGGGTGGAAGATGGCTCAAAGTATGGGAAGGGTGTTCCTGGAGGGAGAGGCAGGCTCAGTCAGGTGATGAGGGTTGAAATAGCATGGGAAGCTAGGCTCCAACTAAACAGAGAGGAGAGCTCTATCAATCTTTTCTGTTGCCAACAACACAGTCTGACAGACACAAGAAGGTTTATTGCAGCCCATGGTTCTGAAGCCCAGGATTGAAGGGCTACATCTGATGGCCTTCTTGGTGGTAGTCCCAAGGTGCTGTAGAGCATTATAAGAGACAAGCACGCTTGTGTGTCTCTCTTGGTCCCTCTTTTCTTTAAAAAGCCACTAGGATTCAATCATGTGGTATCTAACCCTAAGCCCCACCTCTGGATACCAGCCCAACTCATCTCCTCTCCTCCTGTATCACACATAAACTGGGGGATTATTTCAACACATAAACCTCTGGGGAGGGCACACCACACTATACCAAACAATAGCACTGTTTCTGATACCTAACGCTCCTGTGCATCTTGCAAAGCAAAATCGGATCAGTTGATGCCTTTGAGGTAAACTCCTTATAATCATAAGCATGTAAAAATTGAAGGGAGATGACCTCCTTGTTTGATAGGAAGAGCATGGACAGTCCCATTCCAAAAGAAGAAAACTGACAAACAGAAGGAGTTAGCAGCCATAGCATGACGAAGCCCAGCGGGGCAGGTACTAAATCTCCAAGAGCCAGGTCTAGCACCCAGGTGCAGACTATGAGTAATCAGGCCCCTGATGTTTGGGTCCTACTGCTTTGCTTGTCTTTACCCATGTGGCTGCTTTCTAGGGCTGCACCCTGATACCAGCAAGTGTCTGGGGATGTATGGCATGGTGCAGCTTTCTGAGGCATGTATGGAAGACAGCCCCATTCCTATAGGGCAACACTCCGGGCCTCTGATGCCATGAAAAACTTGTCTTTGGACTCTGGGCTTTGTCTGATGTATCTGCTGAAGCTGCCTGGACCTTGTAACTCCTGTATCCTACATGCCTGCAAACCAGCTTCCACCTGGGACCAAAATCACTCACCGGATCCTAGGCTTTTTCCAGTTTATTCCTCCAAACACTTTCAACCTCTGGGTGTAACTGAATTCCAAAGTAGTAGTCATTATTAGGAACAGCACCAATTTTCTGAATCTACTTTTCATTATGGTAACAAAACACCAGAGAGGGACTAGCTTTCTACATGGGTTTATTTAGCCTACAGTTCTGGAGCTCAACAGTTCAAGGTCAGGTGGTCCCACTGGTTTGGCCTCTAGTATAAGGAAGAGAGCTCACATCTTAAACCAGGAAGCCAGGCAGAGACCGGGATCTAAAATTCTCTCAGAGTGTGCCTCTGACTAACCCAGGGACCTCACTGGAAGCTGCAAGGGCAACCCTTAGAGGCTCCACTTTAAACTTGTCAGTATGAGATCCAAACTCCCAGTACATGGTCCTTTGGGTGACAACACCCAACATCTGTTTGAGGAAGGAGTGCCCTCCGAGTTAGGAGACTAGTTACATTTAGCCGTATCAATCAACTGCTTCAGGTCCAATGGGGGCTGGGAGGCTGAGTGCAGTCGCCAGCTCGGTCTGCCCCTCGGAAAACAGAGCCCTGCGAATGTGTGTCTGAAGAAAGGAATTCTGTTTTCTCGCTGACTGTCACCACAGCTTTGAAGTAATTTACCTCTCCAGTTTGGTAAGTGAATCTTCAGTTGACAGTACCTCCCAACAGGAAAGCATTGCTGAATTGTTCAGGGCCTCTCTAGGACTTCGTCAGCAGTAATAACATTGAGAAAGTATTTATGTAAAGGAACAAGTGTGTTTCGAGGGACATTAAACCACAACCACTCATTGCCTGTCTCATCTTACAGCTGAAGAAAATGATGGTTGTACAAAGGAGGTAAGGGCTTTCCTAGGCAGAGAACCACCTGGGGGAGGGCAACAGGATGGAGACAGGAACATCACGTTGGCATCGGAAACCCCAGCTAGGTCTTCCTAGCAACAAAGCCTTGCTGAGTCCTTCTGGACTGGACTGGACTGTCAGTGGTTTCAAAGGCTAATTGCTAAGCCATCCATATTATCAACCTAGCTTTTGAGCAGCCTCTCTAAACCCTACCGAAGCCCTGAGACAGGGACAGTTCACTTCCACCTCCCTATAACAAAACTTAGCTTTGCTCAAGTCAGTCAATAGAGCTGCGGTGGTTCAAAGCCCCAAGACCTGGCGATCTAAAGCTGGCAGACATCAGGGGAGTTGAAGGGACTGGCCGCCTCCTTTCTTCAGCCTGAGAGACCCCTCTTTGGACCATTCCTTTTACCTCCATTAGAGAGTTAAAAGACATAATTCAAGGAGCAGGCCACGGAGCCCAAAGCATTTCCTCTTTCTGGAGAAACAGCCTATATTGTGTAACTAGCAGACTTTGGGACACGAGCAGCCGCAATGTAGACGAGTGGTCCTCCTCCTCCTGCTCTCAGCCACGAGGGCCCAGATCTCACCAAAGATGGCACAGACTCTGTTTACAATCAATGGAAGTGCAAATTTCTAAATAATAGAAAATGAGTATTGAAAGGAATCTTTAATTAGTGATTGATGGGGGAGGGCCTAGCCCACCGTGGGTGGTGCCATCCCTCGGCTGGTGGTCTTGGGATCTATAAGAAGGCTGAGCAAGCCCTGGGAAGCAAGCCAGTAAGCAGCTCCCCTCCATGACATCTACATCAGCTCCTGCCTCCAGGTTCCAGCCCTGCTCGAGTTCCTGACTTCCTTCAGTGATGACTACAATGTGGAAGTGTAAGCCGAATAAACCTCCCCAGGTTGATTTTGGCCGTGGTGTTTCGTCTCAGCAATAACTCTAACTAAGACACCAACTACTATCTACATCTGTTAGCATCTGAGCAGAACACACATTATTTTCCCAGGGTGGGTGGAGGTTCAATAAAGTAAGGTGCACAGAGAATAAACACTGGCAATAAACATCATCTATGTTAGGTCCTAATGTAGCTGGCCAGTGTCAAAGTACTGTCATAGTCATTGCATGAAAACTTGATACTTTCAATCATCTAGATGTTCTAGGTAAAGGAATTGGAGTTCTGAGCATGCTCAGTCATTGATGTCTTCCCTCCCTCCCTTCCTTTCCTCCCTCCCTCCCTCCCTCCCTCCCTCCCTCCCTTCCTTCCTAATGTATTCTTACAGCAACCTGGTAAAGGGAGATATTAACATTATTTTAAAGTTAGGGGACAGAGACTCAGAAAGATTAAGTAATTTGCTGAAGGCTGTCATCATTAAGTTTTAGGAAATGTGACGGGAAAAGCAGCCTCACAAACCTGCCCTTTCTTTTTTCTTTGTGGTGTGAGGCTCTGACTAATGCTGGGCAGTTGCTACGGCACTGATAACAACTGCAGCCATGAGCGAAACGCTTGATTGAAAATAATTTGCCCCGAATTCTCCATTGCTAACTTTAAAACACTACACTACAAGACACTTTCTATTAAAAGCTGGATTTATTTAACGTTGGAAGCTTATTATACACGTGGAGAAGTTCAGGTTGTACTACACATGTGGATGCACTGTGTGGCCACGTGGCCACAGCATCCTCCTAGCAGAGCAATGAACACAGTGGGGGCATCCGCTAGTCCTCTAAAGTCAAGAAGAACTTGGCTACATGACAACTTCCTAGACCCTCGTCCAGAAGACACAGTCATTTCGTGTCACATACAAAGCTATCCCAGACCTGCTCCGAGGGGCAGGTTAAGACTCTGCAAGGTGAAGTGCAGAGCAGTGAGCAGCGTAGAGACTCAGAGTGTGGCTCCACCGGAGTTGCTAATGACAGCCAGGTGCCGGCTGCTCTCGGAACCAGCCGTAGAAACCAGGTTTCTTGGGGTTTACTTGCCTGTTGTAATTACAGGTTTTTCAATGTAAGAACACTGCCTCGGAAAACGACTTAGAAAGTAAGAGATCGCTGTTCAAGGAGTGGCTTCCTTTCCCTCAGTCACATGTAAAAATTGTCACGTGAAAAAAGTTTTTAACTTCTACAGTCGTACGAGGAGGAAATGCTCTGTAGCTGTGCATGTCACACGGCACACAGCAGCCAGCGTGGGCTCACTCCACAGCAAAGATGTACTCACAACTAGTGCACAAACAAAGAAGAGCTTCACATTCATCACATGGAAGTTCCTGCTCTGCAGGATTGTAAGCAACAGGGACCCATGCTTCCTTAGGAGGCCACAGCAGCATCTGAATCAAACACTGCCGCCCAGGACACTACATCAAGGGTGGGCACCTGAGCAAGTCAGGTGGGGCCTAGGGCTCGCTTCCACCCAGGTTCTTTCAGGGTTCCTCCTTCCTAGAACACTGGAACTGCTCTACAGAATAAACCTATATTTAGCACATTTTCAGAGAACTGAACCATACACTTTCACTGCTTCCTTTTTAAATCTGCTTAAGCTATTTCATCAAGCCACAACTCACTAAGTTCCCAAGAAATGGCTGTATTAAGCAATTTGCTACTTTAAGATCTCTGGGGGCTGGAGTGATGGCGTGGCAGTTAGGCGCGGTGGACTAGAGTTTGATTCCCAGCACCCATGTGGCTGCTCAAAATCACCTGTAACTCCAGGTCCAGGCGTCAAGTGCCCTCTTTTGGCCTCCACAGGCACCAGGCATGCATGTGTTGCAGAGATATACATGCAGGCAAAATACACACACATACAAAATCAATAAATCTTCTAATAAAAAAGAGCTCTGAACAAAGACCAACTTAGAAGAATCAAACACATCAAAGGGATCTCCGAGACAAACCCATCTTAACAACAAGAGGAAATTTCTTCTCTAACTCTCCGACTTTGTTTTCCCTTTGGGAATATATTTTATACTAAGAGCTCCTATCTCAATTTTAAGGTGTTTCAACAGCTCACTGGCCCCTTAAATACCAGAGTCTAAATACAGATGTGGATGCCATAGTGCAGTATTCAGATGCTGCAATTTGTTTTTACAGGAAGCAGGCAAGGATGAGGGGCTGAGACAAAGCTGCCTTACCCCTTACCCTCCCCCAGAGCTAAAGTAAGAGAAGCTACTCTGTTCTTGAGGAAAAGGTAGGTTTTGATGAATGGAGCTTTAAACCCAAAGTATGCTTCCTTGCGAGAGAGACCCTGTCTGTCTAAACTCCATCTGCCATACATAGTCGTAGGAAAGCCAAGCTGGAGTCGCCCAACACTCATGACTTTTCCACTGGAAAGAGCTGTTTCGAGCAGGGCTAGCCAGCCCATCTTACAGGTTCAAGCTGTGGCTCTGTGGCTGCCTTGCCTCCTGTCCAGTGGAGAAGCCCCTCTCTCTGCTCCAACCCTTGATGGCATGCTTCTGAGGTAGCACAAGCTCCTCCTGCAATAGCCTGTGGCTTTGGTCTTCTGGGCTTTGGTATGGATGCATGCAGAGGTGTGAACAGGAACCTAGTAATACTGACCACCCATACCTGCTACGCAGAGACTGAGTAGGTGGGATACTGTCACTCAAAGGTGAGAGGAGGGGACAGTGTAAGCTGCTAGGTTCCCAGTTCATGGGTGTAGAATGTCTACTCTGAGCAAAGTAAACTGCTAAGGGCCTGCTGTTTGCAAGTCTGGAAGTGGGTGGCCAGGAGGGAGAGTAGAAGCACTGGAGCGCCCTCTGCATCGACCGTCTACGGAGCAAATGATGCTTTTCAAGAAGAGTCACGGACAAGTATTGAGAGGTAGCTGCTGAAGATGCTGGCAACAGAGGACATCACTGAAGGGTCCAGGCTCCAGAGAGGGGCTGGAGCACGGGAGGAGAGACAAAGATAAGATCTGGGAGAGAGGAATACAAACAAAGGAAACCCCAGCTGCAGCCACGCACTAAGGTACTGAGTCCAAGCTATGTGGAGGACAAGCTGGCTGTGTACAAGCAGCTCTCTCACCCCGGAAGGCTGGGTTCACTCAAGCCTGGCAGGCCGTGTGGTTCTACTGCCTAGCTGCCCTCATAACTCTTGACCAGGTGCCAGCCTCCAAACCCCTTTCTTCCTTTCTATACCGCCATAGTAAGTTCTATTAACTTCCGTGCCTTGGCTTAGGTATCAGGTACTGTATCACACAAAGCCCTTCTGCCACAAGCCATGCCTGTTGAAGAGGCTGAACCTATGGCCGCTCGTACCCTTGTCCCCTCCCGTGTGCCTGACAGAAGAGCTGACGTGTGGTCAGTGGTTATTTGGAAGGCAGAGGAGGAAAGTGGCTATCTGCAACATGAGCAAACGCATTCCTATCTAGTATTTCCCTGCATGCGTCTGATTCTGACTGCAGCACTTCACTTTGGGGAAGAGGGCTGGTTGTCCTTGGAGTCCCAGGGACAAGGAGTAAGAAATGAGCAAGTTCTGGGACTCAAGGGGACAGCAGAAGGAACCAGCAAAAGCCGCCTTTTGGCTGAGCAGGGGTCGAAAGCTGTTCACAGCACACACTCCTGTGACCCTTGCTTCCTGGGAAACCTTCGGGCTGATTTCTGCAGGTGGCTCTGATGACTGCCTTGGACCTGAAGCCACAGGTTACAGGGCTAGGTTAGCCACAGGCGACATCTCCTTAATGAATAGTGGGCAGAACCTTGGGGATACAGAGGAGGTAAAAGGCAGTGACAGATCCTCTGATCCTTCATATTAGAAGGCACTCAAGTGAGGTGGAGGGTACCCCAATCTGAAAGCATGAGAAAACAAGCACTCTGGGCAACAGACTTGCCTTCGAGAGCTTGGGTGTTAGCCCTTGTGCTCTGGGATTCTTTGATGCCCGAATGTTTTTTTCTCATGTAATTCAAATTTATGCTCAACCCCAAGTAATTCTGGAAGTAGTTTATCATACGAAAAAAAAAAAAAAGGCAAGATAAGAACACATGGTCTATATTTCTTCTGCTATAATAAAGTGGCATAGCATTTTCCAGGAAATGAAAGCAGGGAGACCACATGGAAGGTGGGCATGAGAAATCCAAGCCACATCACAGGGTTGCAGACCTGAGAGCAGAGTCACCACTTTTCCTCTGTACAGGAAAGCGGGTTGAAAAGGCGAGGTTTAAGGTGTTCCTGTGGTGGGATGAGACTTAGGTACCGTTTGTCAGATGGCAGCTCCATTCCTGGGTCCAATTCTCTGGTCTTTTATTTGCCATGAGCAAAGCATCGACACAGCCACAGTGTGGTTATTTCACATGGACCACACTGCTCTGAGCACACTGTTTTTCCTTTAGTCAGGTAACAGTTTATGTTCCAAGTCTAATTGTCTCAATGCTGCTCTTACATTGTTAGTTACGATTTTCCTGGTAGATCTTTTGCCGATACCTTGTATACGTCTCTCAAACTTTTGGTATTTATGTTTTAGGTATGTGGATTAAAATAAACACACAGCTAATCCACTTATAAGATACTCAATAAATGTAATCAGTATATTGGGATAAATTACTATATCACATTTTGTGATATTTTTTCCTCACTTTTGATTTTTTTTTTTTTTTTTTTGGTTTTCTATACCCCTCCCCAAAGCTGTAAACTTATCTGGAAGTGATAAATATATATAGTCTTTACATTTTCTGTGGTCATTCAAAAATGCCAACAAGCCTGCATAAGGCATCTTGCTGTCCTCAGGCCTCATTCAGCATCTTCAGCATATTTCTACCCTTCGTGTCCGAGGGGGCGGGCTGGCTCTTCAGCTTTGTCTGACCCTTGACTACCTCCTAGATTTATCTTTTGCTCAGACAGTAATCCTCTAATCTACAAATGTATTTACTGATCCCTTTGATGACTGCTGATGTCACTCTTTTCTAGATACTTCTTTTCCTCACTTAGTTCATTCAAGCAGGCAGCTGCTGAGCACGGACACATGCTAGATGCTGCTGTAGGCGCTCATTAAAGGGAAGTGAACAGGACAGTGTCTGTTCTCACGGGCTTCGGTTCCGGGGGCACTTAACATCACTCTTACTGAAGTTAATGCTTTTGGTTTTCTGGTAAGCACTTGAGTGGGAAACCCCAATCTCAATGCTCACTTCATCCCCCTAAGGAACAGTAATTCAGGCAGGTGCAGAATCCAACACCTTCGCATCAGGACAGCATGCCCCCAGACACCAGCACCTTCGCATCAGGACA
>CABHPH010131007.1:0-10261 GCA_902168325.1 Peromyscus nudipes | reverse complement strand
GAAGGAGAATTTAAAGTGGCATGTATTGATTGGCTCGGCTCACCAAAAGAGGGCCCTTTCCCAGCTCTTCCAATTACTAGAGAGACACCCCACCCCCACCCCTGCAGTGCTCCCCCCTCCCCATGAATTATGACGTTATCATCCTTTGCTTGCATTTCCGAAAGCTGCCTGGCGAAGCACTGTTTCTTGCACCTGGGAGGAATCAGCTGATGAATGGGATGGAAGTTTGCATCCCGAGACTTGGGAAACTGGAAGCGGTGGGGAGTGAGTTCCAAAGGCTGACTACCTGGTACTTTAGGAAGATCACAGCATTTGGAGAGAGCCTGGCCTGGCTCCAGTCCTGCCACCCCTCCCTCCTTTTCATTTTTGATTTTTATCTCTGTGCACTTCCCATCTTCAAGCTTTGGTTTTCCTGTCAATAAAGCGACAGACCTCCTTGCATTCTTGTGAAGATTCAAATAGATGCTGTCTTTTGAGTGCATCAACACGACTGAACAGAGGTGTCAGCACACCTCTGTGTGTGCTGATTGTGACCTCATATCCTGCCCTGTGGGTGCTGGGGGTAGAGTTCCCAATGGATGGGAAGCCCTGTCTTGAGTTCTCTAAAATAACTGTTGGATTAGACAGAGTTAGTTCCTTTAGCTTTGCACTGCCTCTTCTTGCCTGCGATTTCAGCAGCGGCCACCAGGCTGGAGTCCTTGTCTGGTGAGGGTTCACTTCCTGATGACTCAAGGCCATGTTTTTGCTGTCTTCACACAGTGGAAGCCCAGGGAGCTCTCCAAGGTCCCTTCTGTAAAAACTTCACTCTTCGGACTCACTCACCAAAGGCCCCACAACCTCACTCCATCTTTGGGGGGGGGGGGCTAGGATGGTAATATGAATTTGGGAATGTATAAACATTCATTCCATTACAGTTGCCAATAAGGCTAATCAATCTGTTTTTAGGTTCCCAGAGACTCCCTTTATCTGGCTTTCATTTCTCTGGGCATTCTCAGAAAGAAAGTAATTACCTCCTGAGGCAGTAAATCATTAACAATAGCATCTCAGGTGTGTGTGTGTGTGTGTGTGTGTGTGTGTGTGTGTATGTACATCAGCACACACTGTGGGGTGGGATGGAGAGACAAGAGGTAATTGTTTGGGGTAGGGACTGTGCTGAATCCTCTGCCTTATGGCTTTGTGATCTTTATAAGAATGTTCCTGCAGAGATGGAGTTAACACGATCCACAAAAATGGGAGAGACAGGGAGTTGCGTTTTTCTCATAGATGTCTTCATGTGTACACATGATACTTTTTTTTCAGGCCTGAAGGCTCTCAATGCATAGTTAACCAGGACAACCACATGGACACTCGAACGGGCTGCATTTTTAGGGGTTCAAGCATGACTCAAATGACTTCTGTATTCAAAAGACCTGCATCTGAATACACAGCTGAAATATGCACAGAGTTTGCAAAGCTCTGCACAGTTCAGATTATAAACCTGGACTACAGCTAACTAGGAGATGGGAACTCATGTTGACCTATGTGACTTTGGGGCAAAGTCTTTCCTTTCCTATGCCTTGGTTATAAGTGAAGAAATGTAATCAATCTTGAAGGACTCCTCCAGCTAAAAATTCTGTTGAATGTATATAATAGACCAGCTACTTGGCAAGAGCTTGTATAAAGAGGGGCTTAGTCATTCTAATCTAGAGATGCACAGCCCATGGCTGATGTGGTGCTAAGTGATATCATAAAACCCAGGGGCTTTTTCTTTCTCTTTTTCTGTCACACGTAAAAGTATCAGCTTCTCTCATGATCACACAGTGGCCTCTAAGCATGCCTCTTTGTTGGAAACAAACAAGAGCAAGGGCAAAAAGACCCTGAAGGCTTATACCAGCGGAGTGTCTCCATACATAAGGAAGGGATGGCTTCTCACGAAGGCCTGAACTGAAGGTTTAAGCTCGAGTCTCTCAGAACTGCACACCACGGCCACTTGACTCTGGGGTGGCTAGTAATTGAACTGGACTTGGATCTAACTCACACTGTTGGCTGCAAAGAAAAAAAAATCAATTCCTGCAATCTCACATGAACACTGCTGGATAATCATGAGAGCACTGGCCAGTCAGCTGATCTCACGATGGCTTACAAAGACGGTATCTGTTTAGAACATTCCTGCACATAATCCTATGCACTATAAACCCATGAATTCACAAGCATTGCTCCCTTGACCTCAGCTGGGTCTTGAGAACCTGGTCCAGAACCTGGCCTACCACAGGTGCACGTTAACGACCTGTGACTGAACAAACACGTTTCCCATCAGTGTGCTTGGACCTCAGTGGCCTGGACTCTCAGGCAGAGGGGGCTATATTGGACAACTGGATTTCCTGGCAGCCGGAAGGTGAGGCAGAGATGCTGATGATCTTAGATGAATTCCAATTACACTGCTCTAGCAGTTTCTATCCCCGAGGCTCAAGGGTGAAAACCATATGCTACCTGTGTGTCAGGTCAGGGTCCCACAGGAAACATAACAATGAGAGCAATGCAGAAGAGCTTTGTTTACGAAGCTGTGGCAGATTAAGGGAAACCAATAGGGGGTGAGGAAGTCCTTTGGGGATGGTAATGTGGGGGAAATGTTTTCATCATCTCTCCCTCCTTGAAAGGATAAGGGAGAGAGTGGCTCCCTTTAAAAACAGCTGTGCACACAAGAACCTGTCCCTTCCAAACTCCAAAGAACAAAACAACCTAAGGGAAGGAAGGAAAGGAGGGAGGAAAGGAGGAAAAGAGGGAGGGAGAGAAGGAGCCCTAGCTTTTCCTGGGCCTGGAGCTGTGGCAGGAGAGCTTGGTCACACTCACAGGGAGCTGAAGGACCAAACATTCCCATCTCCTTCTTCTCGCCTTTGGACCACCATTTGGTGCCTCCCTTTTGCTAAGCTGGATGGGAAACTGTAGCAGGAATCTTAAATGGTCTTATTAATAAAAACAAACCTGGAGCTGGGTATTGGGGTCAACGCTGGAAGATCAGAGAAGCAGAACAAGCCACAGCTAATCTCACCTGGCCAATTCCTCAGCTGATCCTGTTTCCTCAGACTGGATGCCTCTCAGCTGAACTGTGCTGCTCCAAAGCCTAAAAGCTTAACCAGCCAGTTCCTGGTTTTCATGCCTTATATACCTTTCTGCTTTCTGCTATCACTTCCTGAGATTAAAGACTCACTTCATGGGATTGAAGGCGTGAGTCACCATGCCTGGCTGTTTCCAGTGTGGCTTTAAACTCACAGAGATCTGAATGGATCTCTGCCTCCCAAGTGATAGGATTAAAGGCGTGTGTGCCACCATTTTCTGGCCTCTATATATAGTGGCTGTTCTGTTCTCTGACCCCAGATAAGTTTATTAAGGGTGCACAATATTTTGGGGATCACAATATTACCTCAGGAAACAGGGCCTGCTGGCTGATGCAGTCTGTGGAGGTCACACTCCAGGGCATCAAGTGGGGTAAGGGTGTGGTGTTAGGATTTACAGTACGCAACAGCTTTGGTCATTGTTCCTGTTCGTAGTGTGGGATTCCCAAAACCTTTTGGAATTTCTGAAGTCATCAGAGGCATAAAGGTGAGAATAATTAAACCCTTTAGCCACCCTTGAGTTTATGTGAATAAGGTGAGTTTTGGAAAGCTCCTCAGGAGGAAGGCTGATTGCCAGGGAGGTGACCATTTGACCAGAGGTTGGCCTTTCAACCTGAAAAATAAACATCCACAGAGGTGAGCACAAGGAGCAGCCAGGAGGGGAGCACACCTGGAGAGGACTCGGAAGCTCTGTGCCACCCCGCTGCTCTGGCACGTGTTTCTTTGGAGGTTCAAAGAATGCTACTCCTAAAACAAGGGGATTTTTTTTCCTTTTAGTGTGTTGAACAGTTTGATCACATAGAAATGAAAAGTCTTTTGAAGAAATGTGAATCCGATTCCTACCCCTCTGGTGCTCCCCATCCCAGCCCTAACTCCTCTCATCCTGATTGGATTTCCCCCAAACAAGGACTCCCTGGCCTTCAGTCTTCCTACCGAAATGTCATTAGCTGTAGAAAGAGACTGGTGCGTCACACTCCTGGACAAATGTCTGCTAGGGTGTTGCCCTCTGTTTCAGTCCCACAGAGAATAATGTGCGAGCTGTTGTCTGTTTGATGGGCTAAATGTAGTCTGAGGCCATGTGTGTTCTCTAACCCAATGCAGCTCCTCCCCAGAACCATTAACTATTCCCTTGATGTCCCCCAACCCCTCCCTCTTCTACAGAAAAATGGCGTCTGCTGGGCAGGTGAGCTAACCGCGCTGAGCGATGGCCTCCAACCAAACAATGCATGGCTGCCTTTTCTCCAGTGGATTTTCTTCTGTCATTTTTACCCCTGGACCTTCTGGGGACAGAGGAAAATTCCCCTCTGGCCACATATGTTTATCTCTTCTGCTCTTTTCCTCTTTATCCCTTCTTGTTGTTTCTTCTTCCTCCTCTTCTTTTTCTTCTTCTTCTTCCCCTTTCCTTTGTCTGTCTGTCTGTCCCTTACTTTCTGAATGGCCATATGTAGCCAGGCCAGACCTGAACTCATGTCACTATGTAGCCAATGCTGACCTTGAGCTCAGGAATTCTTCTGCTTCCACCTCCTGGCTGCCGGGGTTCCAGGAATGGACCACCATGTGGTGTATGTGATGTTGGGGATTGAAACAGAGCCCCACCCCAGCACTCTCATCTCGTCCTCTTGACTGTGTGCCAGTTCTGTTTCGTGTTTGTTTGTTTGTTTTTTGAGACAGGGTCTCTCTACGTAACCCTGGCTGTCCTGGAGCTCACTATGTAGACCAAGCTGGCCTCGAACTCACAGAGATCTCTTGCCTCTGCCTCCCGAGTGCTGAGATTAAAGGTGTGTGCTACCACACCTGGCTTATGTGCTTGTTTTGTATTACTGTAAGAAAATCTCTTAGATAACCAACTTGAGAAGGTTCATTTATCATGGTTTCAGAAGTTTCGGTCCATGGTTACTTAGCCCATGCTTTTTGGCACATGGTGAAGCTATATGCATTATGGTGGGGGCAGGTGGTGGAGGAAGCTGCTTCCCTGGTGGCAGTTGGATGTCCAGGTCCCAGTGTTCCTTTCTAGGGCATGTCCCCAAATGACTAGGAAACTTCCAACTAGGACTCATCTTTGAAGGATCCTTCTGTTAGTGCCAATGCTGGGGACCAAGCCTTCAACACATGGGCCTTTCGGGAACATTCCAGATCTGAACTGTAGCAGGCTGTCCCAGGGCTTTGCCCTTCCATGATAAATTCATGACTTAATATCCTGTTTTTTGGGGTTCTTGGAGCTGTTCTTACAAATAACTTGGGAGAGTGTAGTGGTATTTGCTTCTCCCATGACCTTGGGCTATATGGCTCCAAAGAGGCGGTGCTTCCTGCCACTGTACGTGACCTCTTATAAGGAGGTGAGAGGGGCCACGTGGTCCCTTCTCCCTTTTATTTATTTATTTTATCCTGGTGTAATCAGACTCTGGACAACCTGGGAATTGAATCCAGTTCCTCTGGAACATCAGTCAATACTCCTAACCACCGAGCCACCTCTCTCCCCATGTTGGGCACCACTTATTATGATCAATCTATGTGAGTCTATTAAATGGGTAACAGAATTTATTAAGATATAAATTGAGGAAATACACTCATGAATACAGAACCGAGTAGACAGCTGATGGTGTCCTCTGATCTGACCGGGGGCAAATCTACCTCACAGGCAGGAGCAGGAGAAGGGGCATGTGACCCTTCTCCAGCTCCTTATAAGAGGTCACATACAATGGCAGGAAGCACCACCTCCTTTGGGCCGTATAGCCCAAGGTCACGGGCGGAGCAAATACCACTGCAGGAGAGACTGTGGGTTCCTCTGGTTAGCTCCACTCAGTCAGAAGCACAGTCACTTCTGTTGGCCATGGAAGTAGGGGTGACTTTGTGGGACTGAGGCCTTGGGAGTAATGAAACCAGGGTGGGAAAGAACTGGTTCTGGGCAGCAGAGTGAGCTCTGTGAAGTGCGGGACTGACAGTTGAGTGCAGATGCGAAATCACTTTTAGAGAGGAAGAGGCCAGGATCGGCAGTTGGAACTGAGTTTGAGGTAGGCTCCGTATCATTTATTGAGTGACTGTTGTGTGCCAGACTCCGTGTTAAATGCTTTGTATACATCACCACAAACCTGCCAGGAAACCCGTAACTTTCATTTTGCTGGTCTAAGTGAAGCTCAGACTCTCAATGACTTGTTAAAGGCAGAAATGGCATTCAGAGTCAAGATGGCCCGGGGCAGAGAGAGGATGCTTTCTTTCACTCTAGTGGCTGCCCTCCGGATGCCACAGATTGCTTTTGATTCCACTTGAACCTCCAGAATTTTTAGAGGACCCTTAAGGCAGAGACTGACCTCCCCAGATGGCATGTTTACACATAAAATCCTCATTATCTGATGTCTATGGGAAAAGTGGATGTTTGGAAAGCTTGGGCTGACATGCAGCTGTTGTCTGGAATTGGGTGATAGCTGCTCCAGTTAGATGGGAGATTTGTTCTCCCTTTAGCCACAGTCCCCACCACTCTCTCTTGTGTCCCCAGTACTAAGGCTGAGGAACATTTCTTATCCTGTCTGGCTGCTGGCTCTTTTGTATTTGATCCACTCTACTTGTTTATGTTTTATATGTACATGTGCATGTATGTGTGTATGCGTGTATGCGTGTGTGTGTGTGTGTGTGTGTGTGTGTGTGTGTGTGTGTGTGTTCTTGGGTGTACATGTACATGTGCCTATGGGTGTGGAGGCAAAGTGACAACCTCACTGTTGTCCCTCAGGAGTGGTTCACCTTAGATTTTGATAAAAGTCTCTCTCTGAGACCGGGGGCTCACTGACAAGACAAGGCTGGCCTCAGGCACCCCCCCCCCCATTTCTGCCTTCCAATTGCTGGAACTACAATTGTGTGGTACCACACACGGCACTTTTCACACAGATCCCGAGCATTGATCGCAGGTTCTCGGGCTCGCAAGGAAAGCGCTTTATCTACCTAGCCATCTCCCTAGTCCTGGTTATTTATGCTGTCTTCTTGGTTCCAGCAGGCATTTAGCCTGGGTCTCCAACACACCCACTTCCCTAAAGGCATAAGATGATCTATTGGAGTTTGAGCACGCATTGGAACTTCATTCATATGTGTGGCCTCCTTCCTCTTCAATGTTTACTTTCATGTTTTAGTACACTTAACATTGCAATACAACAGTCATGGCTATAATTACAAATAAATCATGCATGCATCTTGGTCATGCTTGCTCAGAATCATTTCACCCCTAGGACTCTGAGATAGGCTTTGAAGTTAGTGGTCTTAGTCCCTATTTTGACAACATTTGTGGGATGCTATGAAAATACCTTCAGCTTTCTAGGCCTAGACTGGAGATAGAATGCCTCACATACACTTCACTACTGAGCTGAATCCCAGCCCCCTTCAGTTCATATTTTTTGTTTTGAGATGAAGTCTCACCAAATTGCCTGGGTTGGCCTCAAACTCACTTAAGACAAGCTTTGAACTTGAAATCCTATTCTGTCCTTCCAAATCGCTGGGACTACACATCTGTACCACCAGGCTTAGATGTAGTTTTTTTTTTATCCCCTCTTAATCTGGATGATGGAGGTATTGGTACGGTTTCTAGAAAGATCATTTCAAAATTCCAAGCTCTAGGAAACTGTCAAGTGCCTCAAGAGAGAAGCCAAGGGGTACAGCATGTGGTGGCTGGTCTTGGAGGATGACTGGAAGACCTGGAGGGTGTAGAGCCATAAAGTCAGGGTTACAGTGCCACACACTCAGCCCTGCCCCAGCCTGCAACAACGACTGAGTCTCAGGTTCATGACTGCTGTTGACGTGCTCCTGACGACAACAGTGGCCTTGCTCTCCTTAAAGAAAAGCAGCTTCCCTGGTTCCATTCACCTCCCCTCCACTCGGTCTGCACCTGCTTTCCCAGGGAGAACACTTTCCTGGCTTCTACCCCAAAGTTCTTCTTTGCCCTTGGGTTCCTTCTGGCCCAGGGAGAGAGCCAGGATTTAATGGAGGTGAACTCAGTCGAGGGTGCTAGTGGAGTACATGCTCTGCTGGTGGTCATGACAAGCTTTCCTACATCCCAAAGGGAAACTGTAACCCTGAGACCAGGCATTTGGCATCTTCTCAAGGAAGGGTTGGTCTGCCTCATGGGGGGAAGACCCAAGTGTGTATGTGATCTCTGTGGCGGGATGCTCCATGTCTGCCCTTTTCTCAATCTAGTTGCCAAGCTTGACTTTAGATGTTCTCATATCCTCAAGGTATGAGGAAATCAAATCAGTCAGAATTGAAGCCTGTAATGGAGCAGAGTAAAGACACCAAATAACCTCTGCTCGGGACAAAGGACCTTCAGTGCTAAAGCTGGGGCTGTCAGGGCAAGTGACTAGGCAGGCTGGGTGGTGCTGGAATTCAAACCTCCGTAAATACTGTCCAGAGCGCACTGTGGGTGAGATTTGGGGTCTGTGGGAATGCAGGCGGAGTTCACTGTGCTTCTCCGGCTCTTATAGGGCAGGCGAGCATGGCGAGAATAGAGAGATGGCGCCAGATCCGATTCCAGCAGAGGGGGCCACAGCCTGCACACCCTCAGAGGCACAACTTCCGGTGTGTCTTTTCATTTGTGACTCCAGTCCAAACCCCTGAAAGGAAGGTGAAATACGAGGGGATCGGGGTTTTGAGAGGCTTGGAACCTGGTAGAAGATAACACGTGGTAGAGTCTGCACTTGGCCTCTGGTCTGTTTGCAGCTGTTGCCAGCTTCCAGAGCTTGTCCGGTCACTGGCAACATCATTTCCCCAGGTGGACTCCCTTAACAACGGAATCCTTCCAAATGATTTTTGCTGTAACTCAGAAGCTGATCTTTGCTCAGTCTCTCTGTGCCTTTGGAATACTTGATTTTCCATGATTGGTTGGCTGGGGGTGTGAAGGTAGGGAGAAGGGGCCAAATGTCAGTGTCTTCTATTTCTAACTTATTAACACCATATCAGGCGAGAAGGTCAGAGCTGTCAGTGCATTCCAGGTGTTTGTGAATTTCAATTATCTTACAGAACTCTCCACTCCTAATCTAGATGGCCTACGGCTCAGTCTAGTCTAGAATCCAGGAGCGAGAAGTGCTGCCTTAAAGCTGTTTCAGCTTTGTGTGGAAGGAAGGTGGCTGAAGAGACTGTCGTGCATGTACATAGTCTCAGTCACTCACCAAAATTAAAATATTAGCATGTGTGACTCACTTACCTTGTTGCTGTGACAACATATTTCAATCAAAGCAACTTAAGGGAGAAAGTTCAGGGTACTTTCTCACAGGTACCTGTTGCTGGAGAGCTTCTCTCCAGCTCCCAAGTCCCGCCAGTCCCTGGTTCCCTGACGGAACCCATTCATAAAATAAACACACAGATGCTTATATCATTGTCTAGCTCTTACTCTTATATTTAGCCCATTTCTATTAATCTCTACTTTGCCACGTGGCTCGTGGCTTACCGGTACTTTACATCTTCCTTCTCCTCGCTGAGGCTCCAGCCAGTCTCTCCTTTCACCTTCCTGTTTCCTCTCTTCTCTTCTCTGCTGGTCACGCCTATACTTCCTGTCTGGCTACCGGCCAATCAGTGCTTTATTGATACAGAGTGATATCCACAGCAGGTACCGACTCACAGTTCGGGGTACTGTCCATGACAGAGAAGTCACGGTGGCGGGGACTCGAGGTAGCTGGTCACATAGCCTTCACAGTAAGGAAGCAGGGAAGGATGGTGCTCAGCCAACTTTCTCCTCTTTCTACAGTCCAGGAGCCTCCAGCCCATGAAATGGGACTGCCCACATTTAGAGTGTGTCTTCCCATCCTGACCTAATCAAGATAATCCCTCACAGGTTTGCTAAGAGGTGATGCTAGACTCTGGCCAGGTGACAGTATTAACTACTGTAATGAGAGAGACCGGTAATCAGGCGAGACTTTGTTGACTACAATTACTACACTGTTGAGAGATCCATTTGAGCTGAAGGTGTTCTTGCAGCTAAAGGAAATCCACCCATCCAGTCTTTCTACAGACAGTTACTAGGTGTCTCTTATGGGCTGGGCAACATGGTGGGTGCTGTAAGGCTGTGGAACTGAGACTAACTATAGCCTTTCCCTCATGGGGTCCCAAGGGCAGCTAAGGATAGGCTACTGGATAGACAGAACGAAAGGGAGAGCATTACAGGAAGAGGTCACGACAGCCAAGATCGAGTATGTAAA
>CABHPH010131005.1:0-20133 GCA_902168325.1 Peromyscus nudipes | reverse complement strand
ATGACCTTGACCCTTCTAGCTCATACAATCCTTTTTCTCTCTCTTCAACAGGATTCCCAGAGCTAGGCCCAGTGCCTAGCTATGGATCTCTGCATCTGCTTTCATCAATTACTGGATCAATGCTCTATGGTGACAATTAGAATAATCACCAGGCAGGTCTAGTCCCAAATGGGGGGTGGGCCGGGGGAGGGGGGCGGGGCGGGAGGAGGGAGAACGGGGGAATCTATGGCTGATATGTAAAGTTGAATTATATTGTAAAATAAAATAAATTCAAAAAAAAGAATAATCACCAATCTAATTACAGGAGAAGGCAAGTTCATACTGTGAATAAGAAAAAATGGCATCCTACAGAATGGAAAAAGATCTTCACCAACTCCACATATGACAAAGGGCTGATCTCCAAAATATATAAAGAATTTAAGAAACTAAACATCAAAATATCAAATAATCCAATTAAAAAAATGGGGTACAGATTTAAACAGAGAATTCTCAACAGAGGAATCTCAAATGACTGAGATACATTTAAAGAATTTTTCAACATCATTAGCCACTAGAGAAATGCAAATCAAAATGACTCTGAGACACCATCTTACATCTGTCAGAATGGCTAAAATAAAAAACACTAATGACAGCCTATTTTGGAAAGGATGTGGAGTAAGGGGAAGACTTCTCCACTGCTGGTGGGAGTGCAAATTTGTACAGCCACTTTGAAAATTAGTATGGCAGTTTCTCAGAAAATTGGGAATCAATCTATCTCAAGACCCAGCTATACCCGTCTTGGACATATACCAAAAGGATGCTCAATCATATCCCAAGGACACTTGCTCAACTATGTTCATAGCAGTAAGATTCATAATAGCCAGAACCTGGAAACATCCTAGATGCCCCTCAATTGAAGAATGGATAAAGAAAATGTGGTTTATTTATACAATGGCATATTACTCAATAGTAAAAAAAAATGACAACATGAAATTTGCAGGCAAAACTATACATTTTATCAGACTACTGGCACATAGGCAAGGACAAGTGTTGTAGAACATGCCCACTTCAGAAACCTATACTAACCAGAAACTTACTTTATTTCCTGATATTGAAACACACATTCTTTTAGGGTTCTTCTTTAGGCTGCCTCTGCTAAGAAAATAAAGACATTCTGAATAAAGTGCTTCTAAAATGTACTTTGACTCTCTTTTTTTTCTATTGAACCTATAATATCTTTTTTTTATTTAAATTACTCATTCAGAGATCAGTCACTTTCCCTGATTCCCTAGTACTACAGGAAAACAGAAATAAAGATTTCTACAATACATCGTTCATAGCTCTTTCTGCTACCTAAGAAGTGTACAGTATTCTTATCTACAGGCACAACGTTAAATAGCAGATATGTAGAATTGTATCACTTTTCTATGTATCCTTGACAGCTAAAGTTGGGAGAATCATGGGACATACACATTGCTGTGTTTAGCTTATTTTGTACTTTTTTTTTTCTACAGGGAGATGATAAAAGTGATATATATATATATGCATCTTAATTTATTCACTTGTAAAGGGATATTGAAACTGTTTCTGTATCTTGAGTAGTAAAATAATATACAGATGAACATATGTGTACATGCTTTTTCAGGATGCAGATTTTAGTTGTTTTGGGTGTAAACCATGATTGCTTCATATAGTATTTCTATTTTCATTTTCATGAGAATCCTCATGCACCATTTTATGCTAATGAAACTTAACTAAAGTTAGAATTTCTTCAAATATTAAGCTCACTTATATTTTCTTTTTTTTTTAAAGCAGCTGTCCTAGAATGTAAAAAGAGATATCTCATTATTATTTTGATGCCCACTTGTTAGATATGTCACACAGGGTTTCTCCTGTCTCTTGACAATTTTGTCTGCCATGGAAAAAATGCACATTATCTCTCCCATCTTCTTTTATTTATTTTTTTAATATTGGGGATTGAATCAAGGCTTATTGTTGTATAACAATTCTTCTCAACTGAACCATTCCATCCTAGAGGTTGGCTTCTTAAGAATCTGGAAGCAAAGGAATCTCGTAAGTCTCAGGAATTTCCTGAAAATTTCAAGATTCACAAATCCCATCCACAAGGTTGTATAAGCAGTTGCCATTTCTTCGGAGAAGAAACCACAGCTTGTAGACCGGCCACTATACAAAACAGAGATATCCAGGGACATAGCAATCATTTAAGCTAGAATGAGATTTTAAGTAATACCCTTACCTCTATGGAACAGTTCACACACGCTCCTGTAGTAATTCCCATACATTTTATGGTTCAACAAGTTGGACCTTGGTAACATTGCTCTTTGATATGTATTGATATATATTAATATTCTCTCTGAGGTTACCAGACAATAGTTGATGTCTCCCAGAGAAACAAAGCCAACAAAATTTGTTAAAGGAATATTTTACCATTGAGATGCACCCCAAGTTTTATTGACTGCTTTTAATTAGAAATGTTACTGCTATAGATAAAATTAGAAAGATATAACTTCTTGGAAATAATGGACAGGAAAGAGAAATCATACATGGCTGGTTGACTGTGTAATATCCATTGTATGTCCATTATGATAAATATCTTCCAGAACTCCTTTAAAGATTCAGAGAGCTTGAAAGAAAACCTAATCAGGTGACCCATCCAGTGGAAGAAACAACTGAAAATGGAAAATCCAGTTAGAGCTGTTAAGAAAAGTGGTGATTATATCCACAGAAAAATGTGTTTTTCTGACTCTCATAGAGTGATGTTTCAGGCATGGTATGAATTAATGCAGTTTATATTTAGAAAATGTTCAATATTACAATTAAGATATCAGCTTAAGTCAAATAGTCTTTTCAATTTCAACTGAAATAGAATTGAGCTGCCATGTCACATTCTGAGAGAAATTCAATTCCCTGACCCACTCTCTCCATTGATGTTTTTGATTGAATTTTTCTTTTATACTTTTGCCTTCTATTTTTTTCTTCTACTGAATTAGAATTTTTTTCACTTTTCTTTATATTTCTTATAGTTTAAATAGTACATTAACCAAAAGAAAGCCCCTCAGCTTATTCCCTCAGATACCTACACTTAGGCTCTGAGTAAGAAGAGACTTTTCTTTCTTTTTAAGTTTCTTTGCTAAAGTATAATACTAAAAGATATGAATCTATAATGTTTCAGGTTTCCAATGAAATTATTCTGTCCTGGTATATTTGACTTTCCATCAGTGTCTGCTAGTTCAATTCTCAACATACTGACTATCTTTCTTTCATCTCAGATTCTTCTCTCCCTTCTTGGCTACACCAAACACCAAAATTAGGAATGTGGTTATTTTATCATGTACAAATTTCTTTTTCTTATATTGTTTGATTTTTTTTTATACTACAGGCTCTCAGTTTTCAGCCATCAATTGTGATAGCAGAAAAAAACAAACTTTCAAGGATCTTCTTGTATTCTATCTTTCCAACATATTCTTTATATAAATTTAAGTAATGTTACTTACTTTTATATGCACTAAATCATGATAGCTTAGGATAAGACAGATGGATACATGGAATTCAGAAAACTGAAGGAAAGCCAACTGAATGACCAAAAGAAGTAGAGATATTATCCTCAAGGCTCCATACTGAACTGAAGCTAGCAGCCCTAAGAGCCCATAAACCTTATGGTCCCACATTAGGTATGCCAGATGATGTGGACCCTGGAGAAGAAAGTGAATTAAGCATCACTGTTAATTCACTTAAAAAATCAACAAAAACCTTTTTATTTTAATAGTTCAGTAAACAAAAACAAAAACAAACAAACTCCTAGAGGACTCCTTAGGATTTTCCCAACTGATCAAAGTTTAATGATCCACATCCGGGCTAGATTCAAAAATAACACTTAAGAAGAGATGTCCAGACCTGGTGTTTTGTTTTTCCATGACCATAAGCTGGACACAAAGCCTGCCTCAGAGTGTATTGTGTTTGGGAGAGGTCATATACAACTGAAGATGAGGCAGATCTATTTCATGTTTCTATACTATGTCAATCAAATATTAAATCTCTTAACTATGAAAAAATCAAACCTTAAGCTATTTGAAGAGCATATTACCTTTAAAGTCCATACTTCAAAAGCTTTGGTTAAAAAAAAACTAGTAAGAATTTTTTTCTATCAGCTCTTCAGATCAGGAAGTCTGAAAATAGGAGAATACCAGGCATAATAAAATAAATTGGTAAGAGTACCCCAGGTGGCAAAACCAAGATACTATAAAACAGGCTTGTAAGTAGAAAATTGATATCAAGAATGCTATTCACTTTACTATGATAGAAAATATGTTTTTTTTCATTTTTCTTTATTAAGAAATTTTCTACTCACTCCATATACAACCCACAGACCCCACCTCCTCCCTCCTCCCCCCCCCCAGCCCTCTCTCCCAAGCCACCCCACATCCCCCAAATCAAGGACTCCCATGGGGAGTCAGCAGAGACTGGCACACTGAGCCAAGGCAGGTCCAAGCCCCTTCCCACTGCACCACGACTATGCAAGGCATCACACCACAGGCATCTGATTCCAAAAAGCCTGTCCATGCATCAGGGATGGATCTCAATACCCCTGCCTGGGTGCCCCCCAAACAGTTCGAGCCAAACAACCATCTTCCGTATCCAGAGGGCCTAGTCCAGTCCCATGTGGGCTCCACAGCCACCAGTCTATAGTTCATGGGCTTCCACTAGTGTAGCTGGTCATCTCTGCACATCTTCCCATCATGATCTCGATGTCCCCTGCCTGTAAAATCCCTCCTCTCTCTCTCATAGATTGGATTCCCAGAGCTCACCCTGGTGCCTGGCTCTGGATCTCTGCATCTGCCTCCATCAGTCATTGGACAAAAGCTCTATAATGACAGTTAGGTTATTCCCTAGACTGGTCACCACAGTAGACCAGTCCAGGCACCCTCTGGACCAGCAGTCCAAGGTGGGCTCATCCTTGTGGATTCCTGAGAGCTTCGCCAGCATCCTGCCTCTTCCTTTTTCCATGATGTCCTCATCTATCATGATATTTCCCTCCCTTCCTTTCCACTCTGTCCCTGTTTCAGCTCGACCCTCCCATTTCCCTATGTTCTCATTTCCCACTACTCACCCTCTGCCACTCCCCCACACAGAGTCCGCACTTGCAGATCTCGTCCTTTGCTGGGTCATCCATGTGTCCCTCCTAGAGTCTTTCCCTGTTAGCTAGCCTCTCTGTAGCTGTGGGTTGCAGTCTGGCCACCCATTCCCTCATATCTAGTATCCATTTATGCGTGAATACATACTATGTTTGTCCTTCTGCATCTGGGTTACCTCACTCAGGATGATATTTTCTATTTCCATTCATTTGCTTGCAAATTTCATGATATCATTGTTTTTCACTGCTGAGTAGTATTCCATTGTGTATATGTGCCACATTTTCTTTATCCATTCTTCAGTTTTGGGGCATCTAGGTTGTTTCCAGGTTCTTGCTATTATGTATAATGCTGATATGGACATATCTGAGCATGTGTCCTTGTGGTAAGATTGAGCATTCCTTGGGTATATGCCCAAGAGTGGTATAGCTGGGTCTAGAGGAGGACTTACTCCCAATTTTCTGAGAAACTGCCATACTGATTTCCAGAGTAGCTGTACAAGTTTGCATTCCCACCAACAGTGGAGGAGTGTTCCCCTTGTTCCACATCCTCTCCAACATAAGCTGTCTTCAGTGTTTTTGATCTTAGCCATTCTGACAGGTGTAAGATAGTATCTCAGAAATGTTTTGATTTGCATTTCCCTGATGACTAAGGATGTTTAACAATTCTTTAAA
Organism: Peromyscus nudipes; assembly: GCA_902168325.1. NCBI lineage: Eukaryota > Metazoa > Chordata > Mammalia > Rodentia > Cricetidae > Peromyscus > Peromyscus nudipes. The sequence goes on along the minus strand of CABHPH010131005.1, from coordinate 14,330 downwards.
TGTCTTTCAACCATTTGAGATTCTGTTGAGAATTCACTGTAAACTCTGTAGCCCATTTTTTAATTGGATTGTTCAGTATTTTGAAGTCTAGCTTTTTTTTTACTTCTAGGAAATCTTTAAATTCTTTCTTTATTTCTTCCTTGATCCATTGGTGATTCAATTGGACATTATTCAGTTTCCATGAGATTTTAGGCTTTCAATAATTTTTACTGTTGCTGAAATCTAACTTTAAGCCATGGTGATTCAATAAGATACAGGAGGTTATTTCAATGTTTTTATATCTGTGGAGATTTGCTTTATGACCAAGCATGTGGTCAATTTTGAAGAAGGTTCTATGGGGTGCTGAAAGGAAGGTATATTCTTTTGTGTTAGGGTGGAATATTCTGTAGATATCTATTAAGTCCATTTGAGTCATAACTTCTGTTAGTTCCCTTATTTCTCTGTTAAGTTTCTGTTTGGCAGACCTGTCCATTGGTGTGAGTGGGGTGTTGAAGTCTCCCGCTACTAGTGTATGGGGTTTGATGTGCAATTTAAGCTTTAGTAATGTTTCTTTTATGAATGTAGGTGCCCTTGTATTTGGGGCATAAATATTCAAAATTGAGACTTCATCTTGTCCGATTTTCCCTGTGATAAATATGTAATGTCCTTCCTTATCTCTTTCAAGTGATTTTTAGTTTGAAGTCTATTTTATTAGATATTAGGATAATTACACCAGCTTGCTTCTTAAATCCATTTGATTAGAAAGTCTTTTCCCATCCTTTTATTGTAAGGTAGTGTCTGTCTTTTAAGTTGAGATGTGTTTCTTGTATGCAGCAGAAAGATGGGTCCTGCTTTTGCATCCATTCTGCTATTCTGTGTCTTTTTATAGGTTAATTAAGTCCATTGATATTAAGGGATATTAATGACCAGTGACTGTTCATTCCTGTTATTTATTTATTTATTTATTTATTTATTTATTTATTTATTTTGGTGGTAGTGTGTGTGTACTTCTCTTCTTTGGGGTTTACTGCTGTGGTGTTATCTGTTGCCTGTGTTTTGAGGGTGTATCTGACTTCTTTGGTTGGAATTTTCCTTCTAGTGCTTTCTGTAGTTCTGGGTTTGTGGATCAGTATTGTTTAAATCTGGCTTTGTCTTGGAATGTCTTGTTCACTCAGTCTATGATGATTGAAAGTTTTGCTGGGTATATTAGTCTGGGCTGGCATCCATGGTCTGTTAGTGTCTGCATTACATCTTTCCAGGTCCTTCTGGCTTTCAAAGTCTCCATTGAGAAATCAGGTGTTATTCTGATGTGTTTACCTTTATAAGTCACTTGTCCTTTCTCTTTTGCTGCTCTTAATATTCTTTCTTTATTCTGTACATTTAGTTGTTTAATTATTACATAGTGAGGGGACTTTTTTTGGGGGGGTCTAGTCTCTTTGGTGTTCTATAGGCTTCTTGTATATTCATAGGCATTTCCTTCTTTAAGTTGGGAAAGTTTTCTTCTATGATCTTGTTGAATATATTTTCTGTGCCTTTGAGTTGTTATTCTTCTCCTTCATCTATCCCTATTATTCATAGGTTTGGTCTTTTCATGGTGTCCCAAATTTCCTGGACATTTTGGGTCATGACTTTGTTGGCTTTAGTGTTTTCTTTGACTGATGAATCTATTTCTTCAACCGTATCTTCAACACCAGAGATCTGCACTTCCATCTCTTGCATTCTGTTGGTTATACTTGCATCTGTAGTTCCTGTTCATTTACTCAGATTTCCTATTTAGAGCATTCCCTCTGTTTGTGTCTTCTTCATTTTTTTCTATTTCCCTTTTCAGGTCTTGGACTGTTTCCCTCATCTGTTTCATTGCTTTTTCATGGTTTTCTTTCAGGGATTTATTGTTTTCTTCTGCTTTGTCTTTTCCTCTAGTTTTTTATAGCGTTCTTCCCAATTTTGTTTGTCTTTTCCTCAATTTCATTTTTGATTTCTTCTTTAAAAGTCTCTAGCATCTTCATGATGTTATTCTTAAAGTTGCTTTCTTCTGCTTCTTCTATTTTGTGATGTTTAGGCCTTGCTGTTGGAGGAGGGCTAGATTCTGGTGATGATGCATTGCTTTTTATTTTGTTGTGTGTACTTCTGCCTTGTCATCTGTCAATCTCCTCGTGGATTCCTTCTTGGTCTTATCAGCATTCTTAGTCCAGACAGAGCTCTGGTCTGGATGGGAGCTGGTGGATGGTCTCCAATTCTCAGGAAGTGGGAGGGGTCTTGGGCAGATGGGTATGGGGGCAGGGTGTGTAGATTGCAGGGTCTCCTGGGGGGTCTAGGAGAAAGGGAACCTTCCTGCTCGGGCCCAACTAATGGCCAGAACCTGGGGCTAAGTTGGGCAGGTCTTCCCTGGAACAGCTGGTGCCTAGGGATGGGACCTAGGGGCAGCTTCCCTGGGTATGTCCCCAGGAACTCACCTCTGGTCCGGATGTCAAGGATAAATTTTCTAATGATTGATTTATATCACTGTCAACAAATGTGTATAATAGTAATTTCTAAGTTGTGGCATTTCGTGGATCTGTTCTTTATTTCAGTCTTGTTTTATAAAATATCCAAAGAATATAAACTTTTAATAATAACACATTATACATTACAAAGAAAGAACTATTAATATAAGAAAATAGCCTATGTGGCTTGTGGATAATCTGAATGATAACAGTTGTTATTGTCAATTATGAGAATAATTTATGAAATAAAATCTTTTGTCAGTAAGTAGCGTAAATTTTATTAAGAGATGAGTTTCAAATGTCCCAGGCACTTACAGGTTTTGCATAGAAGGCATATAAATGTATCAAAATCACATTTATATGCATGTGTATTTTTATATGTTCTTTGGTGACTTAAAACCCTATATTTTTGATGGAGTAAACAAAATATTCCATGATAAAACCAGATTTAAACAAGATCTCTCCACAAATCCAGCCCTACAGAAAGAACTTGAAGGAAAAATCCAATCTAAGGAAGTTAGATACACCCATGAAAACACAGGCAATAGATAGTCCCACACCAACAAATACCAAAGAAGGGAAACATACAACACTACCATCAAAAAAATAACAGGGATTAACAATAACTGGTCATTAATATCCATTAATATCAATGGTCTCAATTCACATATAAAAAGACACAGGCTAACAGAATGGATATGAAAACAAGATCCATCCATTTGCTGTATACAAGAAACACACCTCAACTTCAAAGACAGTCATTAAACGTCTCCCAACCAAAAACAAAAAGCCCAGGACCAGATGGTTTCAGCACAGAATTCTATCAGATCTTCAAAGAAGGGTTAATACCAATACTCTTTAAATTGTTACACACAGTAGAAACAGAAGGAATATTACCAAACTCCTTCTATGAGGCTACAATTACCCTGATTCCTAAACCAAACAAGGATGCAACAAAGAAAGAGTACTACAGACCAATCTCCCTCATGAACATTGATGCAAAAATACTCAATAAAATATTGGCAACTAGGCTCCAAGAACACATCAAAACAATTATCCACCATGACCAAGTAGGCTTCATCCCAGGGATGCAAGGGTGGTTCAACATACGAAAGTCCATCAATGTAATACACCACATAAACAAACTGAAAGAAAAAAAAAAACACATGATCATCTCACTAGATACTGAAAAGGCATTTTACAAAATCCAACACCCTTTCATGATAAAGGTCTTGGAGAGATCAGGAATACACAGAGCATACATAAACATAATAAAGGCAATTTGCAGCAAGCCAACAGCCAAATTAAATGGAGAGAAACTCAAAGCAATTCCACTAAAATCAGGAACAAGGCAAGGCTGTCCACTCTCCCCATACTTATTCAATATAATACTTGAATTTCTAGCCACAGCAATAAGACAACATAAAGAGATTAAGGGGATATAAATTGGAAAGGAAGAAGTCAAGCTTTCCCTATTTGCAGATGACATGATAGTATACATGAGTGACCCCAAAAATTCGACCAAGGAACTGATACAGCTTATAAACACCTTCAGCAACATAGCAGGAGACAAGATCAACTCAAAAAAGTCAGTAGCCCTCCTATATACAATTGACAAACAGGCTGAGAAGAAAATCAGAGATACATCACCTTTTACAATAGCCACAAGTGATATAAAATATCTTGGGGTAACTCTAACTCAGCAAGTGAAGGACCTATATGACAAGAACTTTAAGTCCCTGAAAACAGAAATTGAAGATGTCAGAAAATGGAAATATCTCCCATGCTCATGGATAGGTAGGATTAACATAGTAAAAATGGCAATCTTACCAAAAGCCATATACAGATTCAATGCAATCCCCATCAAAATACCAACACAATTCTTCACAGACCTGGAAAGAATAATTGTAGCTAGAGTTTTCCTGCCTGGCCCACACTCAGTACAAACCTCTGTCACCCGCCAGTCCCACAGCCGCTCAGACCCAACCAAGTAAACACAGAGACTTATATTGTTTAAACTGTTTGGCCTAATGGCCCAGGCTTCTAGCTATCTAGTTCTTACATCTTAAATTAATCCATTTCTATAAATCTATACCTTGCCACGTGTCTCATGGCTTACCGGCATCTTCACATGCTGCTTGTCGTGGCAGTGGTTGGCAGTGTCTCCCTCTGCCTTCCTGTTCTCTCAATTCTCCTCTCTGTTAGTCCTGCCAATACTTCCTGCCTGGCCACTGGCCAATCAGTGTTTTATTTATTGACCAATCAGAGCAATTTGACATACAGACCATCCCACAGCACTTCCCCACCCTCTTTTTTTTTTAAGAGGAAGGTTTTAACTTTTACACATCTCCAAAGCCAGCTTTGTATATTTGGGAATTTGGGCGTAGCTTCTCTTACTACTTCCTGCTGGAGGTGTGCTGTATCTTATGGGGACACAAAGAAAATTTTAGGATTATGGAGTAGTCTGTGAGGGTGTATCATCTGAGCCAGTTACCTTGAAATGGTTCGGGATGTTGGATCATCTGGGCCTTGGTGTCATCGGAGAACTTTCAGGGAGTCTTGGCTGGTCAAACCTGATGTATCTTAATCTGGAACAAATCCATAGCCTCTGGATTTCAGTGGAAACAAAAGCAGAGCCTCTTTTCCAAAGCAACATATCCTTATATCCAAATTTTGAAGTCAAGGTACCTTTAAAATATATATTTTGGCATAACTCAATAACTTTTACAATAAAATGTTTTTCTTCAGTTGCGAATATCAAAGAGAACATAATCCAGATTCTCAGTGTGATAGCCATCTTTATGTGGTTTATTTTTTATATTACCTTGAACCCATTGCTTTAAATTGCAGCATTCTAACACTGAAATGGCACTGTGGCTGCTGGCTCTGCCCACCTCAGCTTCCCAACATGGCAGTGGTACGTTTACAGCCAGCTCTGGGAGCCATCGTGGGTCTATGCTTTTATCCAAGCAGTGTGTAGCCCAGAAACCTCTTTTTTTTTTAATACTAGCAATGGCTAAATCCACCACACAGCAGCAGTGTAATGTGCTGCTTGTAGATGCCTCATTCCCACCATACTGCAGGTCAAGCGCAAATGCCAGGAACCTGCCAGTAGTTCAAACCCGAGTTTTGCAGTGTCTAGCTGCCTGTATAAGACATGAAGTAGGAACCTGTTTTTGGCTCTGTTTAGAATTGCTTATTAAATATTCTCAGGTTTAAGGTGGAAACTCTTGCCAACACATTGGGCACCACTTGTAGCTGGAGAATTCTCTCCAGCTCCTGCCAAGTCCCACCAGTCCTGGAGCTTACTTATAAAATAAACATACAGACCCTTACATTATTTTAAACTGCTTGGCCATTAGCTCAGGCCTATCATTGTCTAGCTCTTACTCTTATATTTAGCCCATTTTTATTAATCTATACTTTGCCATATGGCTCATGGCTTACTGGTACCTTACATCTTGCCTGTCCTGGTGGCGGATACAGGCAGTCTCTTCCTCTGCCTTCCTGTTCCCTCAGAATAATACTCAACTTCATATGGAAAAACAAAAAACCCAGGATAGCCAAAAGAATCCTGTACAATTAAACAACCTCTGGAGGCATCACGATCCCTGACTTCAAGCTCTACTATAGAGCTACAGTAATAAAAACTGCTTGGTAGCAGCATAAAAACTGACATGAGGACCAATGGAATCTAATTGAAGACACTGACATTAACCCGCAAATCTATGAACATATACTTTTTGACAAAGAAGCCAAAACTGTACAATGGAAAAAAGAAAGTATCTTCAGCAAATGGTGCTGGCACAACTGGATGTCAACATGTAGAAGGCTGCAAATAGACCCATATCAAAACGACTCTGAGATACCACCTTATACCCATCAGAATGGCTAAGATCAAAAACACTGAAGACACCTTATGCTGGAGAAGCTGTGGAGCAAGGGGAACTCTCCTCCACTGTTGGTGGGAATGCAAGCTTGTACAGCCACTTTGGAAATCAATATGGTGCTTTCTTAGAAAATTGGGAATCAGTCTCCCCCAAGACCCAGCTATACCACTCTTGGGCATATACCCAAGGAATGCTCAATCATACCACAAGAGCAATTGCTCACCTATGTTCATATCAGCATTGTTTGTAATAGCCAGAACCTGGAAACAACCTAGATGCCCTTCAACTGAAGAATGGATAAATAAAATGTGGTACATATACACAATGGAATACTACTCAGCAGTGAAAAACAATGACATCATGAGGTTTGCAGGCAAATGGATGGATCTAGAAAAAATCCTCCTGAGTGAGGTAACCCAGACTCAGAAAGACAAATATGGTATGTACTCACTCATAGGAGGATACTAGATGTGGAGCAAGGATGACTGGACTGCTACTCACATCATCAGGGAGGCTACCTGGAAAACAGGACCCCAAGAAAGACACAGGGATCGCCCAATGACAGAGAAATGGATGAGTTCTACATGAACAACCTGGATGTGAGGGGGGTAATGAAGTGCAAGGGTAGAGGGAAAGAGTGCTTAGGGGAGCTGGAGATCCCAGCTGGATCAAGAACAGAGAGGGAGAACAAGGAAAAAGAGACCATGAGGAACAAAGACCCCATGGGAATAGAAAGAAGCAAAGTGCTAGAGAGGTCCCCAGAAATCCACAAAGATACCTCCACAATAGACTGCTGGCAATGGTGGAGAGAAAGCCCATACTGACCTACTCTGGTGATTGGATGAACAAACACCCTAACTGTCATGCTAGAAATCTCATCCAATGACTGATGGAAGTGGATGTAGAGAACCACGGCCAGGACCCAGGTGGAGCTCCAGGAATCCAATTGGCGAGAAAGAGGAGGGATTGTATGAGCGAGAATTGTTGAGACCAAGATTGGAAAAAGCACAGGGACAAATAGCCAAACTCGTGGAAACACATGAACTATGAACCAATAGCTGAGGAACCCCCAACTGCATCAGGCCCTCTGGATAATTGAGACAGTGGATTAGCTTGAACCGTTTGGGAGGCACCCAGGCAGTGGGACCAGGACCTGCCCTTAGTGCATGAGTGGGCTGTTTGGAACCTGGGGCCTATGCAGGGACACTTTGCTAAGCCTGGGTGAAGGGAGGAGCGGACCGGACCTGCCTGGACTGAATCTACCAGGTTGAGCTGAATCCCTAGGCGAGTCCTTGCCCTGGAGGAGATGGGAATGGGGGGTAGGCTGGGGGAAGGACGGGGGGGGGGGCGGGAGGAAGTAGGACAGGGGAATCTGTGGCTAATATGTAAAATTAAATCAAACTATAAAATTTAAAAATAAATTTAAAAAAAGGAAAATCTATCCTAAATATATAAACAGAAAAGCAATGAAAATTTGGGTCGTTTAGTAATTCTGAAGCTTCGGAACTTGCTAAGCTAAGGCAGGGGAACCTGAATTTAATGGTGGGGCTTCATGGGGAAATCCTGCTTTTAAAGGCAAGAAAAGAAGGGGAGATTGAACAAAAAAGAAAAGAAAGAAGTAAGGAAGGGAAAAAGGAAATAAATAGGAATAGAAGGAGGGAATGAAGGTAATGGGGAGGGAGTGAATGATCAACAATAACATGGATGATTGGAAAGATAAAGGATGGATAATCACAAAATGAAAAAAAGAGAAAATTCATGGAGGAATGTAATAAAAATTACTTTTATACTATTTTAATTGCATTAATATTTTAAGTTCATATATATTTACTTGAAGCACAAGAAAAGAACCTTCAGGAAAGATAGAAATATTTCCATAATAAAGACATATAGTATATTAATAACACTTATAAGTTTAAGACAATAGATTATTAAAATCATTAAGAGTTTAACATATTTCTCTACATTTTAAAATCTGTCTGGATTGAGTCCTTTTATGCAAATTACATTATTAGCACTCTGAAACTTTTTATACTCATCCAATTTTTATTGCTAATTATATTAGTGTTACTTTGTTAAGGATTATGCAGAGTGCATTCTGTTCTGAATCTATAATTTTTTATTATCGAAACTTAGTTTTATAAATGGATTAAATAAATGCCTGCTTTTGGGTGTTGAGCATATTTTAAGACACATAAAGGATAAGTCAGTGCAGTGTTGAGGATCAAATATTAATTTGAGGAAAATTTTATTCAAATTAAGACATCTTGGAGTACTTGGTAATTAGAGGGTAGTTACAAATGTCTCCTTTGTCTGTAGCCATGAGAGTTTGTACCCTACAGAGCAAACTGGGCAGTGAATACTCACATCTGGGGTGGAGAGCTGTTGTATCTAGCCAGTAGAAGCAGCACCCTGCTAAACATCTTATTCCACAACAAATGGCTTACTGGACCAAAATACCAGAAATACCAATGCCGCATGAATTTGATAATATAATTGCTCACTTATTTCCACAGTTTCTACCTGAACTGGTTATCAGTTTCTGATACATCACTCTGTTCTTGAAAGTGCTGATGGTTACCTCCTTTAAAAATTCCCCAAATGAGCCCATTTAAAGCGTTCTCACCATCTTCACCATCTCATCCCATGTTACATATTGCAAATGAGTCTGCTTCTGCTATCCACAGGAAACTGAGGGGGGTTCCTGCAGGTGTCACATAAGGAAGCAAACCACGTGAAGAGATGAGAATGAAATCCTGGTGCAGATTGACTTCATCAACCTAGATCACACTTCAGGGAGTATAATGCCAGGCAGGTCATTATCAACATATTTAAAACAATATAATTTTGGGAAAGGTTTCTAGGAAACAATCAGTCCAATTCCAGCTATACATTAAAGCTTAATGTATGACTAAATACTATTTTACAAAGTACACATGACCGTGAAGGTGGATTCCATAACTAAAAGGCCTAGAAAATAATGTGGTCTCTGACCAAGATCACAAAGAGATCAGCAGGCTAAAAAGTGCATGTGAGATCTCCCCTAAGGATGGGTAATGGTCTAGGGATGAAAAGTCTGGAATAATCATTCTGGTGAATTAAGGTGAGGTCTGTCCTTTCAGATAGCAAAAAGGTCACCAGGTCATTAATAATCTCCAGCTTCCTGGATGAAATGCAGGTATTTGATTTTTATCCCTCCATGGACAAGATACGCTTCGAGATTAAAATTCCTGGTACTATTAGTGCTTCTTTGTGAGTACTAGGCCCTAGGGACCTCTACAGGAAACCACTCTTTTCTGCAGAAAACAAATTTTAGGGATCCAGGAGAGATGGCTCAGTAGTTAAGGGTGCTGGCTGAGGACTCACACAGATGTATTAAAAGCACATGACAGCTCACAATAGTCTGTAACTCCAGAACCAGGGGTACAACACCACTTTCTTCCTTTTCAGTCACTAGGTACCATAGCTGAACTTTTCTTTCTGTCCTGCCAGTTACTAAATAACAAACACAGCAATTTAAAATTATTTATAAATTCTCTGCTGATAGCTCAGGCTTATTACTCCCTAACTCTTACAAGTTAACTAACCTATTTATATTAATCTATGATCTGCCTCAAGGCTTCTGGCATTTACCTTTCCTGCATGTCTTGTTTCTTTTCCATCTGGCTGGTGGCTCCTCAGACTCCATCCTCCTTCCCAGCTTCTTCTGCATCTGACTGTCCCACTTATACTTCATGTCTAGCTATGGGTCAGTCAGCTTTTTATTAAACCAATCTGAGTGACAAATCTTCATAGTGTAAAATGGGATTATTCCACAGCATTCCCCCTTTTTGTCTCATTAATAAGGCTTTACCTTTAACATAGTAAGATTATATATATAACAGAAAGAGTTATTAAGAATTATAGTTACAATCTCCAGTTCATTTTTATCTGACAGAATTAGAGAAAACATTCTATTATCTATCTTTTTTTGAATCTAAAGTTTTATATCTAATTTATCTTTATTCATAACTAAGGAAAACTTTTAGTTTCATTATTCAGTCTTTAACTTCAACAAAGATCCAAGAAGGTTGCAATCTAATGACAAGGACATCTGGCTGCCTGGACAGTCACCCAATGTTTTTCTGTAACATTGGGACATTCACCTTTATCCTACAGGTCTAGTACAACTGACAGACTTTTCTGAGAAGCAGGGAATTTTGAAGTACTGTCCTACCTGGTCTTGACAAAGTTTGACAGTCACTGTTTGTGCATACTGTTGGTCCAATGTGATCAGTATACTGTCAGCAATTGAGGAAAGGGTGGTTTCTTTCCCGAGATAGTTGGCTTTTACCATAAAGAAAAACAACTCCATCAGGAGGTTCTTCAATGCCCATCATCACCTCTGAAGTATATTATTTCTGCCAAGAACAGGCATGTCTCATTGTCATGAAAAGCCTTAGGTTATTAAACATATTAAATACCATATTCTGTAGGTCTTTGAAGTGTTTGAAGCTAAATATATATGTTTATGACCTAGAAAACATACCTAACACGACTATAAGTTTGACTATTATGGTTGACTATTAACCTGCATTTCTTAATTATACATTTTTAAATAAGCTATGTAAACATAATACCCTAAAAGGGAGTAGAAACATACAAAAAGTATAACAAAACTAATGTTAAATTTGTCAATAAACCAAAATCTATAACAATGTAAAATATTTTAAAGTTAATAGTTGCTTTCTGGGTTAAAGTTGATTGTTCTTTTATCTCATCATTTCTACAATATGTCCCCCCTCTTTCCTTTAGAATGAAATTTTTTAAATTTAAATCTTTTGTTAGCTTTTTTTTTTTTACTAAGACCAATAACAATTTGTGACTATCTACCCTTAAATGATAATAAACATCTATTACCTATCATTTGAGAATATGGTGTCATTCTCTAGACTACTTTCTGTTTTGGGAGTGCATTGGCATCTTTGTGGGGGGACAGTGAGAAAATCAGAATAATTGTTAAATCTTGGTTGAAGTGTTCTGTGCGGCTGGATCATCTCTGTCAGCAGCCTTGAAGGGGTTCTGGATGCTGGAAAACCTGGGCCATCAACTTTTTAGTGGTGTCTGGTCCCTTTGCTCTGAGAATACACAATTTTTTAAAGGTAACATACTTATCTGTACTAATATAAGTATAAACTGTGCATTGTACACAAGTAAGATAAAGATGATTTTTTTTGTTTTATGGTTGAGCAGGTAAAATATACACCATGTGAGTTGTAGTTCTTTTAGGTTTATTTCTTTATGTTTGTAGCCAGGATTTTTAGGAGTCTTTCTCAATCAAACCTTATCATTTTTAGCTTTGAATGAATACAGGACCTTTCACTTTCTGTGGAAATAAAAGTGTAACCTCTTCCCCAAAGTAAAATATCTTTTGACTTCCATTTTTAAGTCCAGGCATTTTAAATATATATATATATGTATATGTATATGTATATGTATATGTATATGTATATGTATACACACACACACACACACACACATATATATATATATATGTTGGCTTAATCCAGCAGTTTTCATAATCCAGTGTGTCTTAGCATCTGTTGTTCCTTCCTCAGTAGTCAAAAAATTCAAAGACAACACAATAATATACAGAATCCAGACTCTTTATGCATTTCTCATCTTTATGTGGCTTATTATATTTTTTATTACTGTATTCCTTTATAAAGGACTTTCTGTACCCTTTTTCATTTGTCTCCCAAGCCCATGTATATTTTTTAATATACTGTAATCCATTTACAGTTTTGTTTTTTCTGTCTGAATACCTCTTTACTACCTATCTGTAATCTTTTTCTGGCTGTGTGAGCCTTTGAACTATTAAGCTTCATGGCTAGGACCTCTCTCTACATTTTGGTGGTTGGCTTTGCTCTGCTTCATTCCCTGAGAATCTAGCTTCATGGTGGAGATACAGATGGGCAAGAGCCATGTTTACTGCTCCAACTCTGGGGAATTTTTGGGTACATGCTTCCATCAGAGTAGTAAGTAGTACATTACCTGTTGCTCATAGACCTCATTTAAGTTTCTGGTAAGAGATCCTCTTAAAAGAGCCAACAGTGTTTTCCACTAGCACCAAGCCAGGAAACCATCTCTTAAAGAAACCATGTGTCTGCTTGCTGCTAGCAAACAGAGCTTACCTAGAAAAGTCAGTTACCAAGAAGCTGTGCTTGACTCAATTTTTGTATGTTTACAATCCTTTTAACAAACAAACAAAAAAGCTTTCTGAGATTTTATGTGAACCTCCATTGCCCCACATTGTGTGCCATTTGTAGGCAGTCTTTTCTTTCCCACCTGCCAGTTCCCAAATTATCAGCACAGAGACTGAAAATTATTTACAAATGCTTGGCTGATAGCTCAGGCTTATTACAACCTAGCTCTCACAATTTAAGTTAGCCAATTTATATTAACCTAGGTGCTGTCTTGAGGCTTGTAGCATTTACCTCTCTTGCATTTCTTGCTTCCTCTCCATCTGGCTGGTGACTCCTCAGACTCCACCCTCCTTCTTCCCAGCCTCCCCTTTGTCTGGCTGTCCCATCTATACTTCTTGTCTAGCTACCAGCCGGTCACCTTTTTATTAATTCAATCCAAGTGAAAAGCCTTCACAGTGTACAATAGGATTATTCCATAGCAAAATGCTCATGTAGGATATAGATATTCATACAGTCAAAAATTACATATATTTAAAACAAATGCAAATTAAAATATTTTAAATATTTTATTTTTTAAATTCCATTTTATTTTCTATTCTATTCTAGAAAGCATTTTTTCTCCCATCAAATCTTTTCAATGTAAAATATTTACCTATGCCTATGTCTTCTAGTATTGATCCTAAGATTTCTTTTAGTGGTTCAGAACTTCGGGTGCTATACTAAGGCCCTTGACTTATTGAGAGTTTGTTTTTGTGAATAGTGAGAGAGAAGGATCTAGTTTCCTTCTACTAGTGGACATTCAGTTTTTCAGCATCCTTTGTTGAAGACATTATCTTTTTTCCCCGACTACCTTTTTGATCTTTTAGCATAAATCAAGTGGTTTTAGCTATGTGAGTTTATATTTGGTTCCTTACTCTGTTCTATTAAATAATATATCTGATTTTGTGACAGCACATTTCCGTTGTATGATTTTGTATTCTAACTTCAAATAGAGAGTTATGGTAATACCTCAGACCTTGGGATATTGGGTTTTTTGTTTGTTTGTTTGTTTGTTTGTTTGTTTGTTTAGGGGGAGTTTATCTCTCTATCTATGCATCTATCTATATATCTATGTATGTATGTATGTATGTATGTATGTATGTATGTATCTATCTATCTATCTATCTATCTATCTATCTATCTATCTATTTATTTATTTGTTTCAAGATAGGGTTTCTGTTTGTATCCTTGACTGTCCTGGAACTAGCTCTGTATACCAGGCTTGTCTCAAAATCACATAGATCCACATGCCTCTGCCTCCAAAGTGCTGAGATTAAAGGTATGCAACACCAGCAGCCAGCCAGTATTCTTAATGCTCAGATGTTTTGGCTAAGTAGGGACTCTTAATTTTCCATATGAATATTTGTGTGTGTGTGTGTGTGTGTGTGTGTGTGTGTGGTGTGTGTGTGTATTTTTATGAAGAATGGAGTTGCAATCTTGATTGGCATTTTATTGAATCTTTAGTTTGCTCTTGGTAAGATGACAAATTTTACAACAGTAATTTTACCCATTTATGTGTTTAGGGGATAATCTAAGTTTCTTTCTGTATTATTTTATCATTATAATTTGATGGAATTGAGAATGGCTTAGAGATTAAAAGTACATAATTTTCTTTTGGAGAAACTGTGTTAGGTGTCCATTACCCAAACCTCTTGCAACTCCACCTGTAGGCAAATTTGATGTTCTCTTGTGTCCTTCAAGGATACTTGAACTCACATGCACACACACACACACACACACACACACACACACAC
>CABHPH010131004.1:2195-22126 GCA_902168325.1 Peromyscus nudipes | reverse complement strand
GCTCCAGGTGTGCAGTGAGCTCCAGGTGGGTAGTGTGTGCTCCAGGTGTGCAGTGCACTCCAGGTGTCTGGTGTTGATAAGCCGTATTGCATGCTGGTTTGGAGTTTCAGGAGAGCAACCGTTTTAATCCCCCTGTGCTCCAGTAAGCAACTCCCTCCCCATATTCCTATAAGTAACTCCAATAGAGCTCATTGATTCAATTAAAAAAAAATGAATGAAAGAAAGAAATCTCTGTGACTCCAAACCAATGATGTTTGCCTGGTATTAAGCTGTCACAGGCAGCATTTCCCAAGGCGTGCTCTGCGTTCTAAAGTTGGGCCAAGACGTTCTATGATCAAAGAGTCCAGTTTCACTCAGTGAAATGGAGCATGGTTTGGTTTTTTACATTTCAGAACCCACCATGTGGTAATGTCATTACGGGTTTCTGAAAAGAATACAAATTTGAAAACCAGCCTCTAGAAACTGAATCCGGGCTCGCTTTGTGTGCTTAGCCTTGCCCCTACAGTACACAGGGGTCCTCAGGACACAGTTCAGCATGTCCCTGCCCTGCAGAAGGAATCCAAAGCTCTCTTTGAATCAACCTCTGCCCACCACTCCAGTCCCACCTCCCCCTGCAGCCACCTTCAGCCTTCACCCCCACGTGCTAGTGTTCACCGCACAGACAGTGCCTCTTGTCTCTCCTGTTGTTCATCCCCTCTTCCAAGCAGGGCGTTCTCATCCAGATCATGTCTGCTTCAGACCTCTGTCCTGCCACCGTGTCTTCCAGAAAGCCCCGTCTGTGCTTTTCTTCGCCCTCCCCTGGCGCTCCCTGTGTCTCTGAAGTCTGTCATTGCACGTGCTGCGCTGTTCTATCAGTAGATGCCGGGGTCTGTCTCCTTCCCCCATCTCGAGCTCTCCAAAGCCAGGCGCCATGGCTTACTCATTTTCCACAGGGTCCCGTCTGTGTGGAATGTGACTTTTTATTCTGAAGCTTTAGCATCTGGCTTTGCTGGCCCTTCCAGGTTAGTTTCTTCTAGAGACAGCAAAGGTCATACCTGCAAGTGCCTTGCATGTTTACATCTATTCCCCACCCTCTTCCTGCACTGGGCTCGGACATTTGACAGCAATAAATCGTTTATGGTCCGTTTTCAGGATGAGGTCCTCATCAGAGAATCACAGGCGAACAGGAGGCATTGGACCCCTGTATTCCTTAGCTAGCAGTTGGTGCCTTCTTGTCCAGGAACTGTCGTCTACCTGTGGTTGAGAAGTTACTGGTAGTCTGCTATGTGACAAAGCCCACGGGTTGGAAAATGAGGGACCCTGGAGCCCAGGATATTCATTAGATAAGGCTTGGAGTTGTGAGCCAATAGGGATGGAGAATTAGGGGAGAATTTAGAATTTCTGAATACGAGAAAGATTGTACCTCCCTGAAGAAGTCAGCTAGTGAGGGACTGGGGGGGGGGGGAGAGCAGAGAGATGGGATCAAGAACATAAAAGCCACTGTTTCCACCAAATTGGCATGGCCATTTGGCTGTTTGTCCAGGCTGACACCTGCTGCTACAGAACTAAAAATAAATCTGTCTCACTTCCCCTACTCTCAATCTCCAGGACTCTTATTATGAAGTGAGGATCATTGCCTCTCACACACAATCTCCAGAGCCAGATGACTGGAGAAGTCCTTTAAGCTCTGTAGAAGACACAGATCATTCTGGGGAACCACAGAACAATCTACCTTGTCACCTTGGTCCCTCCACCTCCTGACCACCCTGCTCCCTCTCCAAGTGGCCCCGGTGTGACATGACGTGACATGCCATGACTCCTGGATCTAGGGACCCCAGTGTATGAATGTCTTCCTTCATGACAGTCATCTGTGTTTGTGAGACTTAGTCCTGCCTTAAACAAATCCTGAGTCCCTCTGCAAATACTCTCACATTGAAGATATTCAACAAATGCTGAATAAATAAACAGTAACTAATTAGCTTGGTGTTGGAAAGGATATAAAGGTTGCCATGTTGATTTAGTCAGCTGGTTCATCTGGCCTTGAGCCCCCCCCCCCCTCGGAGGATCCAGCACGGTGTGTATTTGCCTTCCTTGACATCAGTCATCAAGCTGTATTTTGTAAGGTTCCCTTAGCGAATTAGGAGGAAGGAGTTTCAAGCTGTTGTTCATCTTCCTTGAACATAGACCAGAAAAGGCCAGGTCGGGGTAAGGTACAGTTCAAGAAAGAGTAAAGCTTCCCCCTTCACGCTACCATCTTATTTATTTATTTATTTATTTATTTATTTATTTATTTATTTATTTATTTATTTATTTATTTATTTATATCGGCAAGTAATTTATTTAGGATGTGGCTTCAAGGAGCTGTTAAGAGACACCTGGAGAATGAGACAAATCCAAAAATAAAGGACTGTTGTTAAAAATCTGTGGGAGCCCATTTTCAGGTTCCTCGTGGCTTTACCCAGCAGGTCCGCATAGAGAGGATGATTAGGACCACGGGCCTGAGTGCAGGTGTCTGAGATGGTCTGCACTTGGCTATGCTGGGGGAAGGGGGGGAGGTCTTTTGCTCCACCCCTTGGCAGCTCTATAAATACCCTGGGGCAGAGGTAGTCAGGGCTTGTTGGAAAAGGTTCCAGGCCTTCTCGAGGCTATCCTTTATTTTCTGTTTATCTCCACAATCTAAATCCTTCTCTCTAATATTTCCTGCTGTTTGCACTCAAGAAAACTCTGGGGAACTGGGGGGTTGGTGGGTAAACGCCCCACAAAAATTACGACTTTGGACAATTGAGGCTAATTTGTACCAAGAATCTCTCAAAAAGGCTATAGAAAAGTCTCTAATTGACTGAATGAGAAAAGTATTTTTCTCATCAGCTTCCATCCTTCATTTATAAAGGGTCAAAGTTGACGCCCTACATTTGGGGGATGAACATAATTGTTCGCCAATTTGATTACCCAGAATCTCTATAGTGTGGAATATGTGCTACATACTTCAGGTGAGACTGTGAGCCTGGGGTCAGTTGAGACTGTCTGTTTCAGCTGTCACTACTGTCTTTAGATCCAACCCTTCAGCTTGGCAGTAGTGAGAAAATGCCACAAACTGAGGCAATGTTAACAAAGAGTATGTGATTAAAAGGCCTGTCTTGGAGACGAGTCCTAAGCCCCCACTTTTTAAGAGAGTCACCCAAAAGACAGAGGGCAGAACAAGAGGAAACGGTTCAACAGTGATCATACCTACTTAGCTAGGACAGCAATCCAGGCAAGAACATAAGTGAGGATCCAGTAGCGCCATTTTAAAAATGCAACAGATACAAACCGGTCCGATCACAGACGCAGGCAAGAGTCAGTGTCCCGGAAACCTGCCTTCTCTTCCTGGTTTGAGCAGACCAATGAGCAATAGAGCCAAGTAACACACTGACCAATCAGGATGGGACACTAGACAAGTTAAAATCCTTATTTACATAAAGGTCCGGGATTCCCACGCTTCCTGTTTTAGCTTCCCCCTTTCCATTGTTCTGGGCACTCACTGCAGCCTGACTTGCTCTTGGTCAGAACCTGGTCTTTCCATCTGGCGCTGAATGATGTCATAGTAAAAGCTTTGTCTCTACCCTTCTGGATCCAGTCTCATGTTTCCAATTTTTGGACCCAAGAACCCAGTTCTGGTAACAATTTCTGCAAGAGAAGAAGGGACGTGTGTGGACGTCGCTGTGGACCATCTGCAAATGCTCCCAGATGAGTTAAATTCATGTGGAAAGAGAATATGTCTTTCATTTCCTGCGAAGCTTAGCCTCATGAGTTCTACGTTGCAAGTTCCAGAAAAAAAACTTATGCTCAAACTGTTTTTAAACAGTAACTCACTGGCACGGAAAGGTGGGTGGTGGCGTAGCCCAGTTGAAACAGAAAAAGCCCTCCAACAAAGCATATAGGTTCAAGGAGACCGTATGGAATGGGAGAGAGAAAGAATGTAGTCAACGCAAGCATCAGGAGAGCAAGGGGAGAGAGATTTAGGTTGTCAGGGTCCTAATATATGTGCTGCATAGTTTATTATGTTTTTAATAATAAATACACAAGCAAATGTTAGTTGGAAACAGAAAGACCGTTTCAGATCCTACTTTAGAGTTCTACGTATCTTCTAAAAACACACATGTGCTGTGGCAGAGCCTCAAGGCCCTGGCCCAGTAGGCGGACTCCTCTGAAAAGGTAAAAGAGACAGGCGCCTGTAATCTCCTGTGCTCAAGGAGGCACATAGTAGGGCTAGAGGGCATGCTAAGAGAGCATTAGAGGTTGAAATAAAATGAATCTACCCTCAAAAAGTCAAAACAAAAGACTTCTAGGCACTCATTCCTAAATTCAGTAGGTTGGTGGAATAAAACCAGAAAGCCCAAGGCAGCTATCAATGAGTGAGATGGCCCTTTTATGGTTCACTGTTTCAAAAGCTGAATGAGGAGCTTTGGTATCAGCAATGAACTCAGTGTAGTCATAGGGAGCTGCGCAACGGAAAAGCTAAATCCGGTGTCATATGTGCGTGTGTAGAACCCCCAACAGGCAAAGGTAGCTCTTATTTTTATTAATCTCAGATGAGTGAAACCTTGAAATAACACACAATGTGAGTGTGTGAGGCTTATATGCACTAGACAAAGCCGAAAGCATTTTGATAGTTTCTGCCAGCTCCTCATTGACCAATGTTCCTGAAGACTGGTGGGAAGGAGAGCTAAGTAACCATGAGGCAAACAGAATGTTTTTCTTTGGCCAATCATGTCTAAGGTGTCGTGCCTGGAGGACGGATCAGCAGTTATAGTGTTCAATGCACAAGCTGAGGACTGCCGTCTAGACCCCCAGGGCCCCCCAGACCCCCAGGGTCCCCCAGAAATACTGGCCTCAGACTAGATGGCCGTGTCCATGAGCTCTGGGTTGGACTGAGAGACCTAGACTCAATGAATAAGGTGGACGGGTGATCTAAAATGATTCCCAACACTGACCTCAGGCTTCCACCAGCACACACACACACACACACACTTGCATGTACGCCTGCACATGTGTGACTGCGCACATGCACAACACACATAGGGAAAAATGGAAAAGAAACATTTTAAAATTTCTCTCTTAATGGTTAGTAAGTACCCACCTGACCCTGTGATTCCCCGAGGAACATAGAGCTCAAGAATTTGTGTGTGAGTTTGACCAACAAACAGAGCCTTGCTAAGTCTCACAAGCAAAAGGCACTTGGAAATAGTTGTCTGGTGGTGTATTTTTTTTTTTAAGGAGAATCTGTCAGATTTCCATTTAATACTTCTTTCTATGTAACATTTAAAATTACTGAGTTGGCATGGTATAGAGAGCTTAAATATTTACTAATAAATAAAAACAAAGACAGAGCCTTACTGTCATATGTGAAGGGGGGGGTGCATGTGTGTGGGTATGGACCTGTATATGTATAAGCATGAAGAAGCCTGTGATCTCAGGCATCTTTGATCTCTTTCCTCTTTATTTATTTAGGCAGAACCCCTCACTGAACCCCAGTCACACATTTCTGCTACTCTAGCTAACCAGTCTGCTCAAAGGATACTTGTCTCTGCCTCCTGAGTGCTGGGGCTGCAGGAGGCTACATGCCCACCTGGCTTCTAGAAGGTTCTGCTGCTCACACTTGCAAAGCAATCCCTTTATCCACTGATCCATCAACCCAGTCCTGTGATCAGTTATCATGGCCTCTGCAGACAAAAGCCAGTACAGTGCTTGTGTCCAGTTGGCCTCATGAGGTTGTCTGGAATACTCGGGCAATGACTGGGTTGACTATCCTGCTGTTTGCTTCACTTCGGCCATAGAGGCACATCTGTGTCCTGCTAATGTCATCGTGGTGTCTTCTGGTAGAAGATCTTGAAGTTCAGTTTGCAAGTCTGAATATTAATCGATACACAGGCTGTTTTGAGCAGAGGCCACATGATTTGTGACTAAGAGACAAGGGCACCAGGCAGCAGAGTGTGGCATGGGTGTCTCCAGGAGACATGTTTGTTTTGGTCTTCTGTAGAGGTAGCAAGGAGTCTGTCAAGTCCAGATAAGCAGGATAGGACTTGGAGAGCAGGGAGTGATAATTTCAGTGCTAAGGATGTTGGGTTTAATTTGATTAACAAGATGTCCCATTGCAGCTGGATGGTGGGAACCATGTAACTGGTGCTTGGGAAGGGTAACACAAAGACTGAGCCAAAGCCAAGGTGATAGCATGTATGGATGGACAGCACTGATGCTGTGAGAGACACTGGAGGCAGAAGGGGGTCCTGGTACCAACCTCAGGAAGTCCCGGATGCACAAGGACTAGCAGAATTGCCCACCCTGTTCTCAGAGGCCCCATAGCCACATGCCTTCACAGACAGTGTTCAGAGACCCAGACACACACCATTCCAGGGCTGTTAAGGACTTAGAGAAAGAAAACAGGAGTTAGTCACAAAATACCTTAAAAAGGAAGAAATACTTTCCTTTATTAGGTTTATGGATGAGTCTAAGAATTAAAATGAAAAAAAAAAGATAAGAGAAAAACATGTAAATTTGACTTTGTTTTAACATTTTACCTGGGTACAGGGACCTTTGTATAAAAAATAAAGCTCAGTGAGGTAGGTGGGATGGAGAGCTAGTGATGTTTTAGAAAAGCTGTATCTGTGAACTATAAACAAAAAAAAAAAAAACAAAACGTAAGTGTTGGGTATTTGGGCTAGGGATGAGGAAAAAGTGTGGGAAAGAGATTAGGAAATACGTGGGGGAACTAATCAACAACAAGACTTATGTTAGTAAGATTTGTTTTCATAGATGCATCTCAGCATCACTGGGAATTCATACCTCCTTTTAAGCAGAAGGTGAGGGCTGGGGAAGAAACCCATTTTGAGAGGATGCGTGCCGATTCCCTGCATTGGCCATTCTTGGTTTAGATAATTTTACTGAAATATAACATAAACACAAGAAAAGTTAGCACTACACACTAAGATATACCACAATGTAAGAGTTGAAAGAATTCAGTTATGTCATATATCTTCTATAAGGATAAAGTTTAAACCTAAATCTCCTTTGTTTGGAAGAGAAGGGTTTGAGATAGGATCTTACCATGTAGCCTTGACAGTCCTGGAACTCACTCTGTAGACCAGGCTGGCCTTGAACTCATAGAGATCCACCTGCCTCTGCCTCTAAAGTGTGTCACAATGCCTGGACTAAATGTCCTTTTAATCTCTAAAAGCTAAACTGCCTACTGTTTCTGTACCCACGTAAGACACAATTTGAAAAGTTCTATTGTATTAGGTGGCAATTTTTACACACACAATTAATCAAGATTTTAAGGATTGAATTCATTTGTTTTTCTAGCATTTGACAGGTTAGGTTCAAAAGAACTCTTAAGTTTTTATACCACTAAAATAAATTCCTTTTTGTTTCTGACTTGTACACATTTTATATTAAATGATTTAAAATGTCGTCTTGGATGATGGGCCCCAAACCAACATTTATGCTTCTGTTAGTATCTAATTCATAAGACAATTTGTTCACATCCAACATAAATTATACAAAAATAAGTTGCCTTAGCAAACAGCATTTTGGAGGATAAAGAGAAGAATACATCTACTTATTTTCAGAATTCTGCTTTTTTATTAAAATTTTATTATATGGACCCTGCAAATGTAAAACATGCAGTGAAATTAAACAGACCTAAAGTCTATCCATCTCAATGAACTCTTACCCAGTTAGAACAACCATTCCAAAGCCCTGGAGCTTCACATAAGATTTTACAGTTTCATTATCAATTTATTTTTATGTACTTATCCACTACCAAAAAATGAAAAATCCATAACAGTTAGAACTAGAAAATCAATTTGCTTTGTATCGTCTTTCATGACTCCAGTGTCCATTACTCACATTCTGTCCTCCCTCAATGCTTACCCTTCCTTGTTCACTATAAATGGAGCCATAGCCAGGCTGTAGTGGCGCACGCCTTTAATCCCAGCACTGGGGAGGCAGAGGCAGGTGGATCTCTGTGAGTTTGAAGTCAGCCTGGTCTACAGAGTGAGTTCCAGGACAGCCAGGACTATTATACAGAGAAACCCTGTCTCAAAAAAACAATAAACAAACAAATAAATGTAGCCGTGTTTAACAATACAAACAGGGAAGAAACCAAACAGGTTTGTATTGAAATGAATGGTGCTTTATCACTAAATGATAGCATTAACCACCCAGTTACCTTTGACATAATAGCATCCCGAAACATTAGAACTGCACTAGGTGTTTGAGGGAGATAAAAAAATAAATCAAACTTTCAATAATCTTTTTTTTGCAAGTAAAAAAAATTGGGTGTAAGTGATCATTAATATGCATAACCATAGACAGAGTAGAGGTCACACAATATGGCGATGCCACAATGTCCTGTCTCCCCCATCCCCTGGGTGCTCTGGAAGTCTCCATGGAGAACAGACAACTGAAGTGGTACCTAAAGGCAGTTGAATCTGGGATACAGAAATAAGAGAGGAGGCCAAACTCCATAAGAGAAGACAAATCCCCCTGGACATGTCAGGAAAATGTGGCTGGTGGTAGAAAGAATGCTTTGAACTGGAGCATTCTACACTGGAAATGTTGGTTGAAGTGATGTGAGGCCATACAGACTTTGGACTTGATTCCGAACCAATCTGAAGGCTCGGGGCAGAGGGGATGCATGGGAAGCTTGAGGTTGCTGTTTAAGGAAGACAAAATGGCAGCTCTCAGGCTCAATGGCAGAGTAAGTGCTGAGCTTGACCAAGGTCGTGGGTTCAATTCCCTGAACCCTTGAGGTTCTAATGTCGATACTATGCAGGGTGGAAGGAGGAAGAGAAATGCAGGTGATGAAAACAGACTTGTCAGGTAGGCACCAGTGTCTCTGTTTCATAACGCAGCCATGCCTTATAGGAAGAAATGTTAAAGTAGGGTGAGAAGCAAGCATTTCCATTTCATTACAGACTGAGCCTGTGCATGTTTTGTCCAAGTTACTCTACTTGAAAATAAATCGATTTTTGGAATAACTGCTAAGATTTTGTTTGTTTTGTTTTGAGATAATCTCACTAAGTAGCCTTGGCTGTCCTGGACCTCACTGTGTAGACCAGGCTGGTCTCAAACTCACAGAAATCTACCTCTGCCTCCCGAGTGCTGGGATCAAAGGCGTCTGCCACTAACTCAGCCTGCTAAGAATTTTTCAATTTTTCATTATGTTCATAAGAATGTTAGCTAAGAGAGGAAAACCACCGGTGATCTTTGTTCAAGACGAAGGTCAAAAGAAAATGGTGTTTCTGGGCAGTGGTGCACGCCTTTAATCCTATACTCAGGCAACACAGGCAGGCGGATCTCTGTGAGTTAGAGGCCAGCATGGTCTACAGAGCTAGTTCCAGGACAGCCAAGGCTACACAAAGAAACCCTGTCCTGAAACACACACACACACACACACACACACACACACACAAAGTAAATGGTGCTAGCTGGTATTTGCTTTTATTAAATATTTTCTCAAGTCAACCTTTGTAGTAGTATTAGGCTGTGCGGCCTGACTTTAAAGAGGCCTTCAACGCTGGCTGTTAACATTTCCAAGTTGACTTAACCGGATGCCTCCAACTGATCTCTGACAGATTTATAGCTGGGAGGGAAAACTGAAACTTTGGGGGTGCCTCCTGCCCTCCACACTTACAGTCTTTACTCATTAAATAATTCCCTGTTGTTCTTTGTCCTTCATGACATGAGCAACAGAAATGCTAACCATGTAAACATACCAAGTAAGTATATGTCTCCAAATTTCGGGAAATGCCAGAAAGAGTGAGGACCAGGCACCCACCATGAGATATGTTGAGTGGTTGGGGATGTAGCTCAGTGGTAAAGCTTAGCATGTGGAAAAGCCTTAGTGCTCTCTCTCTCTCTCTCTCTCTCTCTCACACACACACACACACACACACACACACGCACGCACGCACGCACGCGCGCACACACACACACACACACACACACAGAGAGAGAGAGAGAGAGAGAGAGAGAGAGAGAGAGAGAGAATGGATGGATCTTGAGGCTCTGAGAAAGCTTCTCTGAAAAAGCAATATTTAAACTGAAGTTGAAGAAGCTACTTAGGAAAAGAAGAACAGCAATTTATAGTGCAACCGAAGTTCACATCTGATCAGCTGTAATAATTTACAATGAGATTACATGACCCTCGGATACCTGCTATTAGACCTAGAGGTAGAACATAAAACATATTATAGACCGTCTAACAATATGTGAAAATGTCACTCATTAATTTCAAGTAGTAATTTGCAATACTATGGTTATAAACTATTTGGCTTGGGGCAATATATTTCCATGTCTTATGAAATTATTCGTTCTCATTAAATACTAACGATCCTTCCTGCCAAGATTAGAACTAATTAACTACTCCTTTCACCTACATTAATTTATTAGTTACTCATGATGAATCCAGTAAATGTTTCTGTGTTAGTTGGCCAAAGCAAGCTTCACGGCCAGAAACAGACCCCACCAAGCACGCAGGAAAACAAATACTTCAAAAAACAGACACTACCGTCATTAGACAACCAAGCTGGAAAACACAGCAGGACCAAGTGTTAGGACATAGAAAGCAGTCACCCACCTAAAATTAGTAGTGTAACCAAACATGTTGTTTCCATGGTTACAGCCGCTGGTGTCAGTGGACGGTGATGGTGAGCGTGGTTACCTCATCACCATTTCGGAATCACAGGAGAGTAAGTCAACCATTGAGGCTGTTAGCACAGATTCCCTGACTTAAATATTATGGCAGGTAGAACTGCTCTTGCAGATATTTTTAGAACCAGGAAGATTTCCTACAAAGAAAGTCAACAACCCAAGTGACCGTTGGCACACGTGGAGGGAACTGTGCCCGAGCCCAGAGAGCAATGGTTCTCGAGCGTGTTCCAGGTACCAGCAGCACAAAACTGATGGAATTCCCATTAAAGAGTCTCAGGGAAAGGGCATGCAGTCTGCATTCTCTAGCCAGGTGATTCTGATGTGTGCAGACATCTGGTAACTCCTGAGAAAGAGGACTCCTCGCTGGTGAAAACATGAAATAGAACATTAAAGCAGCCTTCAGCTTCCGGAGACATTTTCTTTCAATTCTGAACAAATTAAAGCTTTGTAATAGCATGTTGTTTATAAATAACCACCCGTGGCTGGTGAGTAGGCTCAGTGGGGAAAGACACTTTCAACCAAGCTTGAAAGTCTGAGTTTGATAAAGGCACCCACATGGTGGAAGGTGAGAACCTACTCATGAGAGTTATCCTCTGACCTCCACAGGTGTGCTATGGCATACAGGCACATACACCAATTAATTAATTAATTCAATGTAATTAAAATATATAGTGCTACCTCAAAATTTTGTGATAATTTTTGTTTGCTTTTGTGTTTTGGACAGGCTGGCCTTGAACACGTGATCTCCTGCTTCAGCCTCCTGAGTACTGGGATTACGGTACCAGCATTGTACTACCCCAGTGTAGAAATGAATTTTAATTACTAAAATCTGAATAAGTAGAACTTAGATCTTGAAATATTTTGTGTTGTAGATCCAAGGTACTTATGGTTGTGTGGAGGGTTGTGTGTCAAAAATAGGGTCTTGGTTACTACAGCTTAGATTTCGTGGTAAATAAAACTATGACTTATTTACCTAAGAATGTAATATATTGGGCTAGAGAGATGGCTCAGCAATTAAGAGAACTTGCTGCTCTTGCAGAGGACTGGGGTTCAGTTCCTAGCACCCACATGGTGGTTCACAACTGTCTGTAATTCTAGTTTCAGGGGATCCAATGCCTTCTTCTGCCCTCTAGGATCACCAGGCACACATGTGGTGGTACATACATATGTGCAAACAAACACTCATATACATAAAAATACAATACATGAATCTATTTTTTAAAAATGTATTATATTTTCATTTGAAAAATGTTTGTCTCAATATATTGTGCCACACACGGCATGTATAAAAATTTAAATTTATTCCTTTTAAGAGAGCTTGGTATGGAACATCCTTCATTCCTTACAAAGTACAGAACATGTAGAGGTGGTCCTGGATCAGTAACGGTTTGACTTCTGAATTTTTTTTTTTTAACCTCAGGACTGTGTGTGAAAGCATTATGCACTCAGTAGAAACTGTAGCTTGAATTTTGAACTTGGATCTTGTATTAGTTACTTTTCTTGTTGCTGTAACAAAACTATCGGACAGAAACAACTTAAGGACAGGTTTAGATGACTCCTGGGTCAGGGATACAGTGCGTCACGGCAGGTCATCCCAGCAGGAGCTCGAGACAGCTGCAGCCGCTCAGGAGGCAGAGAGCTACAGGCTGATGCTGCTCAGCCGCCTTTTTCTTTGTGGTCAGTCCAAGAGGGCCGTCCATCACGGTGCCACCCACTCACTCTTAGGGCAGGTCTTCTTCTCACCTCAGTCAATGTGATGTAGAAACACAGGCATGCTCAGCAGTTTGTTTCCATGGTGATTCTCAATCCCCAGAAGCTGACAATCAAGGGTAACCACCACAGATCTTTCTGGGGCTACCGATGTGCTGTACAGTCCTCTCCGTGCCCAAAGCCATGACCGCAGGTCCCAACAGCCACACCACAGAAGAAGAACAACTGTCCCCACATCACCCATGTTGCCAAGCCATGTTGCTCGGCAGATGAGGTATATGAAATGCACTCTCAACCTACATTTTTTAAACTTACATGGGATCTCATCCTACAAAAAGTAGAGAAACATTTACGAATGCTCCTTTTATTCCAAGAGAACACAGCCTTAAAAGTGAACTTTTACTTTAAGAAATTTAACTTAAGCTGGGTGGTGGTGGTGCACGCCCTTAATCCCAGCACCTGGGAGGCAGAGGCAGGCAAATCTCTGTGAATTTGAGGCCAGCCTGGTCTACAGAGTGAGTTCCAAGACATCTAGGACTATTCCACAGAGAAACCCTGTCTCAAAAAATTTTTTTAAAAAAATTAAGTAATTTACCTTTTAAGTGTGATTTTTTTGGATGTCTTAATTCTGAATTCCCTCTTTTTATATTTTTGTTTTATTTTTCTTGTATTCTTCTCTCATACATTACATCCCAACCACAGTTTCCCCACCCTTCACCCCTCTCAGTCCTTCCCCCAACTTCCACACTCCCCCAGATCCACTCCTCCTCCATTTCCCTAAAAAAAAAGATCAGGCCTCCCAGGGATATCCATCAAACATGGCCTAACAAATTATAACAAGACTAGGCACAAACCCTCCTGTCAAGGCTGGACAAGACAACCCAGTGGGAGGAAAGGGATCCCAAGCTCAGACAAAAGAGTCCGAGGTCTCACAAGAACACCAAGCCACACAAGCATAAGGTATATATATATATATCAGAGGCCCTAGCTCAGACCCAGACAGGGTCCGTGTTTGTCGCTTCTATCTCTGTGAGCCCCTCTGAGCCCTGCTTGGTTGATTCTGTGGTCCGTTTCCTCCTGGTGCCTCAATTCCTCGGGCTCCTACAATTATTCCTCCCCCTCTTTCCAGGATTCCCCTGGCTCTGCCTGGTGTTTGGCTGTGGGTCTCTGCATCTGCTCCCATCAGTTACTGGATGATGTCCCTCTGATGACAATTTGGCTAGGCACCGATCTGTATTAGGAATCATTTCATTGATTTTTTTTCCCCATCCTGAGTGAGGTGACCCAGACCAAGAAAGGCAAATACGGTATGTATTCGTTTATAAGTGGACATTAGCTGTTAAGTAAAAAATAATCATGCTGCAGTCCTCAGACCCAGAGAGGCTAAGTACCAAGGAAGGCCCAAGGGGCAAGCATAGACCTCCCTGAGAAGGGGAAATAGAATCGATTTTGTGGGTGGACTGGGGACGGGTGGGGATGGAAACAGGAGGGATCAGACTGGGTGCAGTGAGGAGGTGGCAGGAATGAGGAACGGAGGGAGAGAGTACTGGGAGAGATGACTGGATTGGGACGTGGGGGTGGAGGGATGGGGGACATTTGAGGGCCAATGTAGAAATCTAGTGCGGTGGAAACTCCCTGGAATCTACGAGAGTGACTCGAGGGAAGTCTCCAAGTAACGGGGGATACCTAGCCGGAACTGGCCGTCTTCTGTAACAGGCAAGGAAGGCTCCTGGCAGTGAGACTGAGACACCAGTCCAGCCACAAAAGACCTACAATCTGCTCTGCCTGCAAGGCGCGCTGGGGCAATGGTGGCGCAGAACTCGTGGGAGCGGCCCGCCCATGACTGGTCCAACTTGAGGCCCACACCTGACACCGCCTGGATGACCAGGAACCAGAGGCAGGACAGCCCAGTGACCCCGGGATAGAACCTAGCAGGACTGATGAAAATCAGTATGATTTTTTTTATTTGCACAGTTTTTAAAAAATAAAATTTATTTTTAAAAGTATAAGTTAATTTTCAGCTGAACTTGGTAGCACATGCCTATAATCCCAGCTCTCAGAAAGCTAAGGCAGGAGGCGGGATCTCTTTCAAGGCTGGCCCAAACTATATAGCAAGACCCTGCGTTTAAAAAAAAAAAATCACTATCGCGCATTATTTTAAAATGATCATTGATAAAAATTCAATGTCGCTGTAATTTTTCTAGTATATCAGTGCAGCTGACTGTATCCGAAATGTACTGATTTTGAAGTTAGAAGCTTCCCCTGGTGTCTGCTGAGAGCTTCCTCAGGCTTCCAGTCGTGTTTTCTACGTGAGCACCGGGCCTCCTTCTTCATACACTCTTGCAGGCTTTGGAGGTCCTCTGAGACTGTGAACAATTAAGTGAACAACAACAGAAAACTGTAATTAAACCTATACACGGGACTGGCCAGCAGCAGAGCTGTCTGGTGTCAGAGGCAGCTCTCTAAGGTGACAGATCTGGAAGTGTTTGTCACTTAAAACGAATATTGCATCCAACAAGTCAGGCAAAACATCCTCACCCAGGAGGGAGGAGGTGGGATCAGACAGCCTGGAGAGTAACATGGCAACCGAGTGAATTCCTGCAGAAGACTGACAGGAAGCAAAATGCAGACATAGGAGAGCTGATATTATTTTTCCCAAAGCAGAAATCTCAAGGGGATCTCCAGAAATGACAAAGAACTACAGCTGTTATTAGCATAATTTGCATAACCGCGAGAGGGATCCGGCTTTCTGCCTGATGAGAACCTGGAGAAGGGGCTCAGCAGTTCAGGGCTCTTGCAGAGAACCAGAGTTAATTTCTAGCTCCCCTGTCAGGGGGCTCACAATCGTTTGTGACTGCAGCTGCAGTAGATCCAATGGCCTCTTCTGGCCTCTGAGGGTACCAGCACACATTACACACACACACACACACACACACACACACACACACACACACACACAGAAACATACACATAATTAAAAATAAAATAAATCTTTAAAAAACAAAACACGACACCTGTATATGGTGTAGGAAGCACTTCCCACTTGTGCTCGTGGATGAATCCTCTTGGTAATCTTGGTTAGAACGGTTGAGTGAAGCTGGGCGGTGGTGGCGCATGCCTTTAATCCCAGCATTCGGGAGGCAGAGCCAGGCAGATCTCTGTGAGTTCGAGGTCAGCCTGGTCTACAGAGCAAGATCCAGGACAGGCACCAAAACTACACAGAGAAACCCTGTCTCAGAAAAACAAAAAACAAAACAAAATGAAAAAGAATGGTTGAGTGAAGGAGTCCACAAGACTTGGTTCTGCCTAGTTGATGGGTGGTATGGTGTTTGACTGTTCCTTCTTATTTTCTGTCTGCTGGGCATTACCTCCTCAGACACAGAGCACTGCAGCCTCAGCTTTGATGGGGTTCATGTCTCTGTCCCTGTGGTTCTGCGGGCGTGGCTTTGTGTCCCCGGATGTTCTGTTGCCAGATGTGCACACACACCAAGTGTTTACGTCTCCATGGGTCGCAGACTCCATGGCCGTTATGAAATGTACCCCTTTCTGACGGCTTGCCCTGCTCTGGTACAGCTCCCTGGCTTTCTCTTGATTAAGGAGTGTTAGTGTGTGTTTTCCTTCATCTCTTTACCTTTAGTATGTAAGACTGGCTGCTCTGGAAATAGCCACAACTGAGCCTCGGTCTTTGGTCCTCTCTGTCTCTCCTTGCTGTCTCTGACCATTGGCATCTAGATTGATGATTGATACAGCTGGATCAGTATCTGCTATATTTGTCATGGTGTTTTACTTGTGGTCCTGATTCTGCATTCCCATTTTCATTGGCTACTCTTCTGACTTTCGTGGTCTTAGCTGAGCTTTTTATGACTTCTCTGGCCCTCCTTTCTCAGGTGTCAAGTACACTTTATTCTGGTTTCCTTTTCTAGTGGTTGGCCTATGATTTGTAAGACATACTGAAACAAATCTAAGTGCACTTTTGAATAACACCCTTCCATCTCACAGATGCCTTATACTAGCAAAACAAGCCATGTTCTGCCGTCCTGTGCTGAACCAAAATGGTCATTCACTTTACTTTACATAGTATGGTCTACATAAGCCTAGGCATACAGATGACAGACAGACAGATAGATAGACAGACAGATAGAAAGATAGATAGATAGATAGATAGATAGATAGATGATAGATAGGTAGATCATAGAAAGACACAAGTACACACAGTCACATACACAGTTGTTATTATTTAGAACAAATAATCTGTTAGATCAATCAAGAATAAGAAAAACAGTCTTTCGGTTGGGCAGTGGTGGCGCACGCCTTTAATCCCAGCACTCGGGAGGCAGAGGCAGGTGGATCTCTGTGAGTCCAAGGTCAGCCTGGTCTACAGAGCGAGTTCCAGGATGGTCAGGACTACACAGAAAACCCTGTCCTGAAAAGCCAAAAGGAAAAAGAAGAAAGACCAGCAATCTTCATTGTACTTTAACTGCCTCCTCCGTTGACGTTCTCCTCCTCTCTGTACAGATCCAGATCTCTGCCAAGTGTTACTTTCTCTTCTCTCTAGCGAGCATCTTTTTCTCATTTCCCACAAGGAAGGTCTGCTGTCAACCAGTTTTCATCTGTGTGAGGAAGTCTTCACTTCTCCTTCATTTTTGGAAGGGTAACCCCACAGGGTTCCCAACCCCAGGTGGGTAGTTATTTTCTCTTACAACTTTGGGGGTCTCACTATGCAGCCTTGGCTGGCCTCAGTTTACCATCCTCCTGTGTTAGCCTCTCAAGAGTTGAGATTACAGCCTGTGTCTCTTGGCACTCCACTCTCTTCCTGCGTGAGTGGGTTCTAAAGAGAAACCTAATGCGTGTAATTCTTCTCTTTGCTCTCCTCCAGGCAAGGTTTTTCCTCTGGCAGCTTTCAGAGTTTATCTCCCCCACCTCTGCCCCCAGTTTATTTTTTTATTTATGTGTGTGTGTGCTTGTGTGTAGGTGCCTGTGAAGGCCAGGAGGAGGTGGTGGACCCTGGAGCTGGAGTAACAGGCAGATTGCATACCTCCCATCCATGTGGGTACTGAGAACTGAACCTGGGGCCTCTGCAAGAGCAGCCAGTGCTCTTAACCATTGAGCCATCTCTCCAGCCCCTCAGAATGGTTCTTCATCTTTTCTTTTCTGCCCCAGGGTAGCTTTTTGGTATTTACCCAACTGAGTGCTCTCAGGGCTTCCTGGATCTGCAGTATGGTCTCTAACATTCACTGGTGAAAGGTCTCAGTCATTATTATTTTATTTCATCTTCCTTTCACTTCCTCCCTCCCTCTTCCTTCCTTTCTTGCTCTCCTTATACTATTCCTGTTATGTTACCCCGTTCGTCTTGTCCCACAGTTCTTGGAGATACTCTTCTGCATTTCCAATTGTTCTGTTTGTTTTTCTGTTTTTGAGGCTTCTGCTGAGACAGCCTGAGGCTTAGGGATGCTGTCCTCAGTGGTGACCTGTTACTAATGAAGCCGTCAGAGCCATCGCTCCTTGCTGCTGCACTCACTGTTTTGACCTCTGCAGTTTCCTGGGTTCTGCCTCCGTGTTTCCATGGCTCTGCCCACACACCATCTGCTCCAGCATCCTGTCTTAAGTCCTTTGCATATTAACCATGGTTGTGTTTTCAGTGAGCCTGGTCATTTCAAACACCCCAGCCATGTCTGCTTCTGCTTGCTCTGTCTCTTTGAACTGTGGTGTTTCCCCTGGTAGCAGAGCATGATATGCTAGGGAAGAGAGAGTTCAGATAACGGGCCATTAGTGATGTGATCCAAGTTGGGGTAGGGGTGGGTGGGGAGAAGGATCTCAGTTCTCTGAGTAGGTCTCTGTTTTCCAGTGAGCCTGTGCTGTGGATATCACTCTGTATCAACAAAGCGCTGATTGGCCGGTAGCCAGACAGGAAGTATAGGCGGGACTAACAGAGAGGAGAATTGAGGGAACAGGAAGGTGGAGGAGAGACTGGCTGGAGCCGCTGGGAGGAGAAGGAAGATGTAAAGTACCGGTAAGCCATGAGCCACGTGGCAAAGTAGAGATTAATAGAAATGGGCTAAATATAAGAGTAAGAGCTAGACAATGATAGGCCTGAGCTAATGGCCAAGCAGTTTAAATAATGTAAGCGTCTGTGTGTTTATTTTATAAGTGGGCTCGGAGACTGGCGGGACTTGGGAGCTGGAGAGAAGCTCTTCAGCAACAAGCCTGGATTTGGAGCTGGGAACTCCCCAGGTGTCCCTCTGTTTGAGGTTCTACCATTGGGTAAGTCAGTGCAGGTGGAGTGGGCTGGAGCTGGTGATTTCTCTCCCCTGGGGTCAGTCAGGCACTGAGGAAGCCCAGCAGGCCAGATACGGTGGGTATCCCTGTAATCCCAGCACCTGAGACTGAAACGGGGTGACTGTGAGCTCTAGGCAGTGACCACAGTGCCAGAAATGTCACCAGCTCTAACACCGCGCTTCCTCATCCGCGGTACAGGTTCAGAAATTTCTTCAAACACATTGTTTTTGAATGCAGGATAACCAACAACCTGCCATAATTCCTAACTAACCGTTTTTGCTGCTAATTATCAAATTTGTTTAGATCTGAAAGCGAGAAAAGCTAGGCAAGCTCAGATGGCACAGATGGTTAAGGGATGTGCCAAAGCCACTCCATGAGTCACACTGGCTCGGGGCTCCGTCCACACCTGGCCCGGCACTCTGCAGTATCGTACGCACATCAGCTAACTGCAGCCACATGAAGAATTTCCAGTTAATTGTGCACTATCAACCAGACATGGCGACCCTGGCCTGTCATCCCAGCACTCAAAAACGGAGGCAGGATCTTACATGGAAGGCTTGGCTGGCTACACAGTTTAAAAGTCGTCTGGAGGATGGGTCCGATCTCAGAAAAAAACAACAAAATAATACTAAACGGTCAGACCGCAGGCTTCCTAGGCTACTCTCTCATGCCGTAATTTACAAAACGGAAAATCTGGGCAATTATTTTCAGATCTTATTAACATGAATGAAATGGAACTAAATGGGACCTTACACAAACAAAATCAAAGAAAAACAAAACAGGATTTAAATTCTCAAAAGAACCTACTCTTCGGTCTACCTCTAATTAGGTCCGAGTTCAGAACAGGATCTTTATTTTCTTCTCTTTCAGTTTGGTTTTGCACTTTTGAGAGAGGATTTAGCATTTTATCCGGGTTGACAGTAAATTCATGTTGTATCTCAGGCTTACCTCACATTCACAGCAATCCTGACAGGGTTACAGGTACACGTCATCACACACGGCCAGATCAATATTTTTGGAAGCCGTCATCTGTTTTTCTTCTTTTCACATTCTGCCGCGCTGTGGCACAGACTAAAACAGAGAAAAAGGATTCCTAAGATGCCACCTTTACATTTCAGGTACCATACCACAGCCACACACCCCTATAATCCCAGGCCTCTGCAGGCTGAGGCAGGAGGATCTCGAATTTGATGTTAGCCTAGACTATGTTGCAAGACTCTATGTTTTAAGATGATGATGATGATAATGATGATGATGATGATAATAATAATAAA
>CABHPH010131003.1:37442-48757 GCA_902168325.1 Peromyscus nudipes | reverse complement strand
AAAAAAAAAAAAAAAAAAAAAAAAAAAAAAAAAAAAAGAGAAAAGATGCCATTGTGAGGCTCAAAAGGATTCACACACAGAGGCAAAAGACATATCCTCTGTTTGTGAAATGCAGTCAAATATCAATAAAATTCTTCACAAAACTAGATAGAACAATCTCTAAGAATGTATGAAACCGTGAAAACCTTCAATAGTCAAAGCCGTTTTAACAAAAGGAGCAAAGCCAGAGAGCACATTCCGGAGTTACAGCCGCCAAACAGCACAGTGTCACCATGACAACAGACCCCAGACCCCAGACCAGCAATACAGGACAGCGGGACCCTGTCTCAAAACACAGCCAGAGAGCACATTCCGGAGTTACAGCCACCAAACAGCACAGTGTCACCATGACAACAGACCCCAGACCCCAGACCAGCAACACAGGACAGCGGGACCCTGTCTCAAAACACAGCCAGGCATGTTGTCCCATGCTTGTAATTCTAACACTTGGAAGTCGGAGGCAGGAGGTTTACTTCAAGTTTGAAGCCAGCCTGGCTGGCCTTGTTAGGCTTCTATCTCTGTGTTAAAGCACTGACCAAAACCAACTTGGGACAAAGTTTATCTGGCTTAGAGTTCACAATCCATCACCAAGGGAATTCAAGGCAGGGACTGAAGCAGAGACCATGGAAGAACGTGGATGGATGGATGGCTCCCTCCCCATGGTTTTCTCAGTTTGCTTCCCCTCCAGACAGGGTATCTCTGTGTAGTCTTGGCTGTCCTGGAACTCACTCTGTAGACCAGGCTGGCCTCGAACTCACAGTGATCCACCTGCCTCTGCCTCTGCCTCTACCCAGAGGTGGTACCACTCACAGTAGGCTAGATCCTCCCACATCAATCATTTTTCAAGCAAGTGACCTACAGACTTGCCTGCAGGCCAATCTGACGGAAGCATTTTCTCAGTTGAGGTTTCTTTCCCCAAATAAGGTAGCTTGTGTCAAGTCAACAAAAAGTTCACCAGGACACTGACTATATTCTGAGAATTCCAGACCAGCCAGGGCAACACAGCAAGACCATGTCTCAAACAAGCATATAGATAAAGATAACCGAACGCTGGTGACATGAAGAAAGGGACCTTTGCACACTGACGATAAGAATATCAATTAGGACAGCGTCTAAGGGAAATGGTGTAGAAATTCCCCCAAAAGATAAAAAAACAGAACTATCATTTGACCCAGCAGTTCCACCGCCAGGAATATATCCCAAAGAAACTAAATCAATATACTGAAAAGACATCTCTCGAGTTCATTGCAGTACAGTTTTCAACAGCCTGAGTGACCATCAACTGATGAGTGGATAAGAGAGAACAGCATGTATACAACACGGAATACGGTTCTGCTTTTAAAAAATAGGATGCAGGAATGGGGAGTGGCTCAGATATTAAAATGTTCTCTCACCGTGCATGAAGCCGTGGGTTCAATCCCCAGCACACATACATACTGGGCATGCTGGTACAAGCCTGTCATCTCAACTCTTGGGACGTGGAGGCAGGAGGCTCAGAAGTTCAGGGTCATCTTTGACTACTTACCAAGTTTGAGGCCAGTTAGGGGGCTATGTGAGAACCTGGCTGTGATCTTAAGCACTATGGAAACTTAAAGGAGGGCACATAACACTTCTCTAAGGTTGACACTTAGAACTGTGTACGCCATCATACACAGCTCAATGACACAGTCCCTGAACATCCACAGAATGCAGAACCCTGTATTATACGCAATCATTTTGTCCTATCTCCAAGAACCTTATAAAAAGCAGTCGAATGTCCAAGTGTGTTTTGTTATCCCATAGCACTTGCCTCTTTCCCATCTGTGTTTTATTCCCAGGTGTCTATGACGACCCCTCCTGTACTGGTAACGTCAATCATGGTGTCCTAGTGGTTGGCTATGGGAACCTCGATGGGAAAGACTACTGGCTTGTGAAAAACAGGTAATATATTTGCACACCCCAGTGTCAGGACTTGGGGGTGGGGGGTGCACATCAGCAAAAGTGCCCTTGCTGTTAGGATGCTGGTCACCATAGCAACAAGGATGAGCATTTATAGCCCCAAGAGGAACTACTTACTGCCCCACTCGGGTGGTTTTTAATAAGAATGGCCCTCATAGGCTTAGTCATCAGGGAGTGGCACTATTTGAGAAGGATTAAAATGGTTAGGAGGTGTGGCTTTGTTGGAGGAAATGTGTTCCTGGGCGTGGGCTTTAAGCTTTCAAAAAGCCAAGCCAGGCCCAGTCTCTCTCCCTCCCCCTCCCTGTTCCCCTCTCCTCCCCCCCTTTTGGATTAGGACATAGCTCTTAACTACTGTTCTAACACCATGCTGCTGCCATGCTCCCAGCCCTGATGATAATGGACTGACCCTCTGAAACTGTAATCAAACTCCTAATTCACTGCTTTCTTTTTTGAGTTGCTGTGGTCATGATGTCTCTTCACAGCAATAGGACAGTGGCTAAGACATCCAAGTTCATCTTTGTGTTCATGATTTGTCTTCTATAATACTTTTCATTCTATTTTATATCATTTGGTGTTTTGAGATAGGGTCTTGCTATTACTCCTAGATGGCCTGGAATTCACTATGTGTTTCAGGCTGGCCTTGAACTTACAGCCATCCTTTGTCTCTGGCACCTGAGTGTTGGAATTACAGATGCACACTGCTCTTCTTGGTTTGCTTTTCTGTCATTCCTTGTCTGCTCCTTTTATACTCTGTAGAATATTCATGGCTGCAATTTTTGTTTGGCAGTGTTAGGGCTTAAGCCCACGGCCACACACATGCTCCTTCTCTGACCCACATCCCCAGCCCCATCAGCCCCTCTTAGGAACATTGTTCCTCTGCCTAGCCCCGGAATGTTGCTATTCCCTGCTACCCCAGGGATCCAAATGACTACTTCTACCTTTGTACATCATTCCACTCGGGATTTTACCATAGCCTAAAGCTGGAGGCCTTCAGCTCTCTTCCACGGAATGTGGCATTGGCCCAGAACTTCACACTTACCCAGTCATAGTCATTCACTGACATTTTACTTTCTCCAAACTCAGTGTGGCCAAAGAATTCAGTTCTCTCCTCTCCATGCTGTTCCCTCCAGAATTTCCCATATCAGTAAACCATATCACATAACATTGTCAGCCAAGAGGTACCGTGGAGTCATCCCAGGCCTCTCCAGGGCCAATCAAGTGACAAATCAAATAAAATTTGCCTCAAGTTGTCTTGGGGTTTGCCTGCCTCTTTTCTGTGATTCTGTCTCTGGTTCCGATGGCTCTTGCCTGGACCGCTGCTCTATCTAGCCTGAGAACTGGTGCTCTTCTTTACTCTTTGTATTTTGTTTTATTTTTTCTTATAACTGTGCACGTGAAGGTGCATGGTGCGGGGGAGTGTGTATGAGTGTATATCTGGACTCTGGGGATTGAACCCAGGTCGCCAGGCTTCCTGGCAAGTGTTCTCACCCACTGTCTTAGTTACTTACCTGCATCTGTGATAAACCCCATAAGAAAGGAAGGGTTTATTTGGGGCTCATGGTTCCAGAAGGAGAAGAGTCCAGACCATCACAGCAGGGAAATATGGCCGCAGGCCAAACCCATGGAGGCAGGAAGAGCTGAGAGCTTACATCTTGAACTGTGTGCAGGAAGCAAAAAGAGCAAATTCAAAATGCTGTGTGTCTTTAAGCTTCCAAAACCTGTCGTTTCTTAGTGACACACTTCCTCCAGCAAAGTCACACCTCTTAAGCCTGTCAAACAGGGCCATCAACTGGGGGCCACATATTCGATGCCAGAGAATATGGGGGGACATGTCACCCAAACCACCACAGGTGCTGGTCCATCCTGCCAGCCCCATCCTCTTTATTCTTGAATCTATCTTTCATGTGCTGCCACCTAGTGGAGGTGTCTGAGCAGAACAAGTCTGGGCTTACAACTCCTCTGCTTGGGCGCTAGTCAGTGTGAAGGTCCCAGTGCAGGAGCCAAGTGATGTGTCTTTCTCTGCCTGCCTTGCCAGCCTCCTGGCATTCAGTTTACACTTTTATTTTCGTTAGAGTAAACTATAACACAGTTATACAACTACAGACCCCATACATACAGTGTCATCTGAAATAGCTATTTTTCTTTTTATTTGGTTTATCATTCTTTCAAAAGCAGCTCAGAAGCCTAGTGGCACATTCTTATAATTCCAGCACTTGGGAGATGGAGGCAGGGCATCCTTGGCTACATAACAAATTCTAGGCCAGCCTGAGCTACATGTGACCTATTTCATGCCCCTCATAATAAAATAAAATATAGACTTAAACAATCCAAAATATAATTTTTTTTTTTGTTTTTTTCGAGACAGGGTTTCTCTGTGTAGTTTTGGTGGCTGTCCTGGATCTCACTCTGTAGACCAGGCTGGCCTCGAATGCACAGAGATCTGCTTGGTTCTGCCTCCCAAGTGCTGGGATTAAAAGTGTGCGCCACCACTGCTCAGTACCAAACTATAATTTTTTAAAAAGGCCAACAATATGGCTCAGTGGGTAAAGGTTCTTGTTGCCAAGCCTAACAACCTGAGCTTGATCTTACATTCTACATGGTGAAAGGAGAAAGAACTGGCTCCTACAAGTTGTCCTCTGACCTCCACTCATACATGCCTTCCCCCTACAGTAAAAAAATAAATGTAGTAAAAAAAAATTAAACCAAAGCAGCTTAAGCATTATCTATTTCAGGAAAAAAAATCTCTGAATGTTTGGGATTAAAAAAAAAAGTCTTTTTTTTTATTGAGATTGGAACTTACTATGTGTACTAAATTAGCTTGGAACTTACAGAGACTTTTCTGCCTCTGCCTTTCTGCCTTGCAGGTGCTAGGATAAAAGGCATGCATCACTTGTATGCCTGGTGCCCTCAGAGGCTAGAAGAGGGCCTCATCTCAGAGCTGCAGTCACAGATGGCTGTGAGCCACCATGTGGGTGCTGGGCAGCTAAGCCAGGTCCTCTGCAAGAGCAGCCAGTGCTCCTAACCATTGAGCCATCCCTCCAACCACTATGCTGCCAAACTACTCTACAGATGCTGAGCCAAAGCGTTTTCCACATTGTGTTTAAATGGTTGCTTGTGTGTAGCTGTGATATTCTGTATGTGACTTCGTGATGGACATGATGACAGACTCGTTTTTCTGTCATCAGCCCCCTTCTAGCACACAGTGACCCCTCAATAACGCACTGAAGTGACCTCTGTGTAATTCATAAGCCAAATGAGTACAACTTTTAGAGGGAAAGTGGGAAGAGGAGGCTGGAGACGTTAAGAGCTCTTGTTGCTCTT
The DNA here is from genome assembly GCA_902168325.1 of Peromyscus nudipes. Taxonomy (NCBI): domain Eukaryota; kingdom Metazoa; phylum Chordata; class Mammalia; order Rodentia; family Cricetidae; genus Peromyscus; species Peromyscus nudipes. Next base: position 43,459 of record CABHPH010131003.1, on the reverse strand, counting down.
GCAGAGGACCTGGGTTCGGTTGCTAGAAACCAAATCAAGAGGCTCACCGCTGTGTGTGACTACAGTTCCTGGGGTTTTGATGCCCGTTTTTAGACTCTGTGAGCACCCATATGCACCTAAACTCACATAGGCACACGCCATTAGACATAAATTATTTGAAAATATTTTAAAGCTTTATTTTATTTTTAGTTATGTGTATGTGTGTAGATATGTGCACAAGAATGCAGGCAGGTGACCAGGGTGGCCAGAGGCGTATAATCCCCTGGAACTAGATTACAGGTGGTTGTAAGCCTCCTAACATGGGTGCTGGGATTCAAACTCAGGTCCTCTGGAAGTACAGTATGTGCTCTTAACCACTGAGCCATCCCTCCAGCTCCTGAGCCTTTTGGCTATTGGAGGCAATATGAAAAGTCAAGACTTGGAAGCACAGTTGGGGTTTTTCCTATTGGTTTCCCTGCACTGTTACTACACAGCCCAGAATGGAGGGCTCAAAACAGCAGAAGTTTGTGTCTCCTGGCTCTCGAGGCTAGAAGATGGAGATGGACGTGTTGTTGGGTTACTTTCTTCTGAGGATTGTGGGGAAGAAACTATTTACAGACATGGATCTAAGAAACTCAAACTCAGGGACAGAATAGGATGGTGGCTGCTGGCAGGTATGATGGGGACACAGGAGGTGCTGACCAAAGGGTACAGATGCTCAGTTATAAGAAAGTTCTCAAGTTCTAATGTGGTAACAATGGCTTAATTAATCTGTTTGTGCTCATTTGCCTCAGAGTGTGTATGCATGCATTATGTGCACCTTGGATAATTTCTATTTTGTTTGTTTGGTTTTTTGGTGTTTGTTTTTTGGGGGGTGTTGTTTTGTTTGAGACAGGGTTTCTCTGTATAGCCCTGGCTGTCCTGGAACTCATGCTGTACACCAGGCTGGCCTCCAACCCAGAGACCCACCTTCTCTGCCCCCCACCCCAAATGCTGGGATTAAAAATGTGTGCCACTGCCACCCAGCATGGTAATTTCTAATTAACTTTGTTTTCATTAAAAAAATAAAATAACTACTTGGTAGCTAACAGCTGTAACTATAACTCCAGTTCCAGCAGGATCCAACTCTCTTCTGGCCTTTTCAGACCCTGCGTACACATGATACACAGACATTCATGCAGGCAAAACACTCATACATATAAAATAAAAATGTTTTTGACAGGCAGTAGTGTTACACACCTTTAATCTCAGCACTCTGGAGGCAGAGGCAGGTGAATCTCTGAGTTCGAAGCCCACTTGGTCTACAGAGTGAGTTCCAGGAAAATTAGGGCTATAGAGACAAACCCTATCTTGAAAATTAATTAACTAATTAATTGATTAATAATAAAAATACCCCAGTGTGGTGGCACATGCCTGTAATCCTGGCATTGGGCAACGGAGGCAGGAGGATTAGGAGTTGAAAACCAACCTTGGGTACATAGCAAGTTCAAGACCGACCTAGGCTGCATGAGATTCTTCTGTCTCAAATACACACACACACACACACACACACACAGAGGATGGAAAGAAGAAAAAGTTGAGTACCTCCCCGGCTCCTGTGGTTTGCAGCCACTGTGGCTTTCTTTCCGTGGCCTGTAGGAACAGCGCTCTCTCTTGCATTCAGTTCTCACGTGGCCTCCCTGCGTGGGATGTCACTGTGTTGACTTCAGTCCTACTGGATTGAGGCTGACCTCATGACTTCATGTTAATCTAATGATGTCTACAGTGCCCCTTCGCATTGTGAAGGGCTAACAGTGTTTGTGTGGTCCACTGGGAAAGCGGCTGATGGAACCGAAACTCTGATTTACCTGCTCATAGTACTGATCAGCCTGACGTGGAGCCCTACTAGCTTTCCTTGGTCCTTGAGCCTCTTTTTCATTTGTTGTTTTTTTACACACACTTTTTTCGGCTTGTTTCTTCAGTGATTGAAACAATCTTTTCTCTTGTGGCTTACTGAGTTTCTGAAGGACTCTCCTAAGTAATGTTCTAATGGCCCCCATCCAAGCCTCTTCTCCTCCCCCCACTTTTTTTTTTTTTTTGAGACAAGCTCCCATGTAGCCCAGGCTGGCTTCAAGTTCATTACGTAGTCAAGGAGGACCAAGAATTCCCGATCCTCCTGCTTCCATCTCCGTGGTGTTGGGATTAGAAGTGTGTGATGCTCTGTGCCCAGGCAGATGAGTTCTTGAATACACAGAGGTGGTCTACACAGCAAGCCTGAGAGCCTGTAATACCAGGCAGCTCATCACTTCACAGAGGAGAATGCTCTACTTCTGGATAGCTTTAACTAGGAAAGCGTCTCATCCATTTCTGGATCATTCACAACTGTATTATTTATCATTTGCTTTAGAATTCATTGCTATATAACACTTTCATAATGGCTGCTCAAAAATACTCCTAGTATTTCTCTAGAGAAATGGGTTTGCTGGAAAGTCGTTACCCTTCAGCCAAACACCGTGACAGCTGATGCTTAGAGTCCCACTCCTTGGGAGGTAGAGTCAGAGGGTCAGCTCCGTAGATAATTTAAGGCCAGCCTGGGCTACATGAGACTCTTGTCTAACAACAACAAGTCGTTATCTATGACCCTACTGTGCAAAAACATTTAGAGATGAAGTGCTATAAATAATATACCCATTCCTGACAGAAGGCATGTTTAGAAAGCAGGAATGGATCTTATATTATCGTCCCTAAATGTAAGTCAATATGGAACTAATGTGTGTGGTGGCTCACACTTGTAATCCCAGTCCTGGAAAGTCAAGACTGGAAAATTGCTGTGAGTTTGAGATTAGACTGCGTGTTTTTGTTGTCTATAAACAACAAAAAACAAAACAAAAAACTTAAAAACAAGCGAGGAATGATAGTGTCACACACCTTTAATCCCTGCACTCAGAACCAGAGACAGGTGGATCCCTGTGACACAGTCTGGTCCACATAGGAAGTTATAGGCCATCCAGGGACATAGTCAGACCCTGTATAAAAATATATGTAAGTGTAGGGCTGGAGAGATGGCTCAGTGGTTAAGAGCACTGTTCTGGGGTTGAGGATTTAGCTCAGTGGTAGAGTGCTTGCCTAGCAAACACAAGGCCCTGGGTTCGGTCCTCAGCTCTGGAAAAAAAAAAAAAAGAGCACTGTTCTTCCAGTAGGACCCAAGTTCAATACCCAGCACCTATATGATAGCTCACAACTGTGTGTAACTTCAGTTCCAGGGGATCTAACACACTCATACAAACATACATGCAGGCAAAACCTCAATGCACATAAAATAAAATTAATTAAAAATATGTAAGGGTTTTAGGAGGAAGCAAAGAGTTAAAAATATTGATGATATGGTTTTATATTAATTTATAATTTTGTGTTCTTTCTCTTTTTGTAGCTGGGGCCTTTACTTTGGTGATCAAGGATATATTCGGATGGCAAGAAATAATAAAAATCATTGTGGGATTGCTTCTTATTGCTCTTACCCAGAAATCTAAATGATGTCTTCTTCTTCTAACAAGTCATGAAGATGAAATACACTCTAACTTAATTTCACTTGTTCTGTCCAGAAGAAACAAATGTGTCATGAGCAATGTCTACTTAATGTATTAACTAGGTTTTAGTTGGTTCGCTTGATAACTTTATCTCTCTGAAAAGTCTGTAAACAAGTTAAGAATGTACTATAGATGGAACTCTGTCAGAGTCTGTCCCCAGGATATTCGTGTTTGCTCTTTCTATATCTTACACCCTGTCATCTTTATGTTTATAACATAATATCCCTAAAGAGCTTAATAAATCTGTCTTTTCAAATCTCTATTTTTGTCCCATACCATATTTTCAAAATGTTCTTAGATAACCTTTATACCCTCTCATGAGCACGGCTATGTTAGTGATGAGCTATAGCCATTGTGATGAAGAAAATATTATAAAAACTAAAAAAAAAAAAATTGCTAGGTATAGTGGCACACGCCCTTACTCCCAGCACTTGGGAGGCAGAGGCAGGTGGATCTCTGAGTTTGAGGCCAGTCTGGTCTAAAGAGTGAGTTCCAGGGCTACACAGGGAAACCCTGTTTTGAAAACAACAACAACAACAACAAACCCTACAAAATGATGTTAGGTCATAAATTGTCCAGAAGACTAAGTTGTATTTTGATTCATAAAATTATTCAATAAATGTCTTAAAATTGAAGCACATGAAGCCAGGTAGTAGTGGACATGCCTTTGATCCCAGCACTCGGGAGGCTGAGACAGGTGGATCTCTCTGAGTTGGAGGCCAGCCTGGGCTACAGAGTGAATTCCAGGAAAGGCTCCAAAGCTAAACAGAGAAACCCTGTCTCGAAAAACCAAAAAAAAAAAAAAAAAAAAAAAGAAGCACATAAATGATTAAAAGCAAAGCTGGTTTTTGGGGGGAGGGAGGGGACGAAGGCTCAGTGGTTGAGAGCACTTTGCACCTCCTGTACAGGGAACGTGCAAACGTGGGTTCATTTCCCAGAAACCACATGGAGGCTCTCAGCTATCCATCATCCAGTTCCAGAGTGGTCCGCCTTCTTCTAGTCCCAGTGAGCATCACACACACGATTCACATACATATATGCAGGCAAAACACTCTTATAGTTCTTTTTTTTACAGGCAAGCTGTTTTTGAACACCTTTGAAGAATTACTTATTTCTGTGGCGCTGGTGATCAAACAGAGTCTCCCATATGCCAAGTAATTTCTCTACCAGTGAGCTGTGCCCTCAGGCATGGGCCTAGGGAGGAAGGATTTGTAACAAGCATAAAGGTGGGGTCTACTGACTGCAGAGAACATGGGACCTCTTTCATGAGGATGGGTTCTAGTGACTGAGAGACAATGCTCAGGATTTTGGGGATTCAGGTGAAGGCTGGCTCCATAGGATAGCAAAAGATCACCAGGTGGCTAGCCAGCATCCACTTCAGCATTCCAGGTGAACAGGTGTCATTTTCTTCCTTTGAGGAAGACAGCCTGCCTGTTTAACAATCCTGGTTTCCCTGGTGCTTTCTGTCAACTGTGCCCTCCACACTCACCAGCCCTGGAGTCTTTTCCCAGCGCTCTATAAACTGTGTGGAGGTCGGAGGATGACTTGCTAGTCAGTTGCCTCAATATGCCAGGCTATATTGGAAATTTTGGTGGCCCCCTCTGCCCACACTGATATTTCTTCTGATATTGGAAAACCAATTTTGCCTAAGTCTATTTTCTCATCTCTTAAAAAACAAAACAAAACAAAAAAACAAAACAAAAACCCAACAATGCTTAACACCAGAAAAAGAGAGAGGTGGAGGATGGAGAGATGGGGGTGAGGAGAGGAGGAAGAGAGAGAAGCAGGAAGGGGTGATATCTGTCTCTCTCACAAGGTTCTTAGAGAAGCGATATAATACTCAGGCAGTAAATTTGAAAATTCTTGGAAATTTTTAAATGTGAGGAAAAAAAACATGGTAAACATTAGAGTAAGATTTTCAACATTTTTGATCCTGAAAACAAGATCCTAGTCCTCATTATTCCTCATACTGAACTGTGGGGGTCTCTGAGACCACCCAGGCCAGCAGAGTGTCGTCCGAGAGAGGAAAGAAGACAGTGCAGTCGAACAGGACTCAGTAGCTGGTGCTGGTTCAAACTTCGAGAGTCTGACACCAGGTAGTTTATTTATTTTAGGCATATTTAAGTACAGCACGATTTGGAACAACATTTTCTGGTGATACTTAATCCCGTGTACACAATAAAGCTTAAGACATGACAACATCAAAACTCTTTCTAACGTACAAGTGACATCTTCTTTAAAGATAGACTAAGGAAAGGGGCTCAAGATAACAAACTCCTGATAAGCGTCTGGAGAAGGAGAACCCTATAGATTAACTGAGACACGCTCAAGGGTCTGGGGGAGGATAACCCTAAAGATTAACTGAGACATGCTCATGATAAGTGTCTGGGGGAGGAGAACCCTATAGATTTACTGAGACATGCTCAAGGGTCTGGGGGAGGATAACCCTATAGATTAACTGAGACACGCTCA
>CABHPH010131003.1:20646-30932 GCA_902168325.1 Peromyscus nudipes | reverse complement strand
AAAGAAAGAAAATATCATCCTGAGTGAGGTAACCCAGACCCAGAAGGACAAACATGGTATGTACTCACTCATAAGTGGATTCTAGATATAAAGCAAAGAACAATCAGACTGCAACCCATAGAACCAGGGAGGCTATATAGCAGGGGGGACCCTAGGATGACTGTGGCTTATAATAAGTTTTGGTTTTACTCAATTACTGGGCAAGCCTCAATCAAACATTTCACTATTAGGATAAGAATTTATACTGTATCAAGCTGATAATAGGAAAAAATACCACAAACAATACTGTGACAAATATCTTGCTACATGTACTTTATCAATATTTTGTATTAAATAATTATTATCAGTGAAAAAAACTGCTCTATTGAGGTCTGGAGAGAGAGAGAGATGGTTCACTGGTTATGAGCACTTGCTGCTCTCACAGGGGACAGGGGTTCATTTCCCAAAACCCACATAGTGACTCACACACAATCATCTGTAATCCCGGTCCAGGGGATCCAATGCTCTCTTCTGACTTCCAAGACCACCAGTCACACATCTGGTGCACATTATAGATGCAGACACTTATACACACAAAATTATAGATGCAAACTTTGAAGTCTGTTTATAGATGGCAGTTAACACTAGTCAGCAAGTGCTGATCCCCAAAGAAATGCTCAGTGACAGATTGCTGGTGCACAGAGAAATAAATAAGCCTGAACAAAGCCAGGACTGTGATAACTGAAGCCTGTCCTTCTCCTTGCAGAATGAAACGGGGACTGACTGATACATGGCACATGCTGTTCCACCATCTTTGAGAACCAGAGTCTCCATATCCAGCATCCCACCCACAGACGTGTCGGGTTCCATTAACCTTCTCCACAGTGTTGCCTTCCTAATGTTTATTTATTAATTTGCCCGTGTGGGCACACTTGCTAAAGTGCGCATGTGGAGAGCAGGGAACAATTCACAGAATCAATTCTCTTCTCCCACTTTGTGGGTTCCAGGAATAGATACCAGTTCATCAAGCTTGGTAGAACGTGCCTTTACCCGCTGAGCCATTTCGACAGCCTGGGAACTATGTTTTGAAAACAGTTGTGTGAAGCAGTGCTGGCGGTGCTCTGGGCGGCCTGATAAAGGACCAGCACTTTGGCAACCACCCACAAACTTGAATGCCAGTACTGAAAAATCACCGCTCCAAAAATAGAACTTAATTTTCTTTCCAAACGAGACATAAATTGTTTTCAAAGCTACCCCCTGTGCCCAGTTGGATTAGTAGAAATATCTAAATAAAGTGACATATGCCCGGACATCTACTATGGGGGAGGGGTAAAAGCAGGGAGGATGGCCATTCAAGACTAACTTCGGCTAAACAGGGAGAATAAGTCTCAAAAATAAAAGTACTGGATTGGGTGAGATGGCTCAGCAGGTCTAAGTGCCTGCTGCCAAGCCTGACCGCTGAGTTAGACTCCTGGGACCCACATGGTAGAAGGGGAGGGCTGACTTCAAGTTAGCCTGATCACCACACGTGCTGCGGTATGAGCATGCCCACACATGGTCCTCTGGCCTCTGAATGAACGCTGCAGGGCACACACACACACACACACACACAATACTAAAAATTAAAAACATCTTATTAGCAGAAATACAAGTCTACGTCATCAGACTGGTGGAGCAACTGATTTCCTCAAAGGCGCCATCGACTGGCTGGGCGGTGGGGCTATCCAGCCCTCGGAAGGTCCTATAACAAAATCCAAAGCCGGAAAACCACCCAACCCAGGAGCAAACGGCGTCTCTAGGGGGCGCGTCGCGGCGGGAAGGCGCTGTCCGTTCCCCGATCTGACCGCAGTTCGAACTCAGCCTGCCGGGCACAGCGCCGGAGCCACGCCCCCCGCCCCGGAGCAGGGCTCCCGGCAGCCCTTGCGCAGCTTCGGGCGGGAACGGTGCTCCCGCCTGAGGTCAAAGGGCGCTGCACGTGCCGGCGGCCGTTGACGCGCATGCGCAACGGCGCGTAGGCTGAAGCGAGTGCTGCCCGCGCGTCGCGCCTCCTCTTCCCCGTGGCTGTCGCCTGCGTCCCTCAGGCGTCGCGTAATATATGTTTACTTTGGGTTGGGGGGTCTCGTAAGCTTGTCGGCCGCTGGTCTCGGTTCCGGGGCCCCGCGCCCACCCGCGGGACGGTTGAGAGTTTGTGGGCTCGGGTCCCGGCGGTGCCTGAGGGGGCGACGGGGCCGGCGCCATGGCGCTAACGGTTCCCGATGGGCCGCTCGTTCTGTGCCGAGGGCTGGGTGGCTCGGATTAACGGAGGAAGTGGGACGGCGCGAGGGCAGCGGAATTGAATCCGTCTACCGGGATAGTCATGGGAATTTACGGAGATAGTCACGGGTTTCAGGCCGCCGTGGCCGACCTCGTGAGTTACAGGCTAGCCAGGGCTGCGCAGTGAGCCCTTGTCTCAAAACAAACGAAAGGACAATTTTAGAAGAAGTGATGCCTGGGGGCACCGGGGAGGTGGAGGCAGGAGGGTCAGAAGTTCAAGGTCAAGCCCGGGGTGGTGGCGCACTCCTCTAATCCCAGCAAAGGCGGGAACTCTGTGAGTTCGAGGCCAGCCTGGTCCGCATAGAGAGTTCCAGGACAGCCAGAGCTACATAGGAAGACCCTGTTTAAAAAAAAAGTTAAATATCATTCTTGGCTACCTAGGGTTGGAGTCAGCCTGGGCAACATGAAGGCCTACCTCAAGATTTTTTTTGTTTTGTTTTGTTTTTCGAGACAGGGTTTCTCTGTGTAGCTTTGCGCCTGTCCTGGAACTCACTCCGTAGCCCAGGCTGGCCTGGAACTCACAGAGATCCGCCTGGCTCTGCCTCCCGAGTGCTGGGATTAAAGGCATGTGCCGCCGCCGCCGCCGCCGCCGCCGCCGCCACCACCGCCACCACCGCCACCACCGCCACCACCACCACCACCACCACCACCACCACCACCACTAATGCCCGGCTATCTCAAGAATTTTTAAAAATCTTTTTCTGAAGACAGAAATTTCTATTTATCTATTTCTGTTGCCTTAAAAACGTCTAAGTCACATTTTATGGGAGGTGGTAGCATAACATCTTGCTATGGCACGTGTAGACGTCAGAGGACTTGTGGGAATCTTTTTTCTCCTCCCACCGTGTTGGTCCTACCAACTCAGAGCATCAGGATAGCGGCAAGCTCCTTTACCAGCTGAGCCGTCTTGTGCCCTCCCTGCTTTGCCATAGACAATGTATACTGAGCCCTGATAAAGGAGTCACCTGATTTGAATATTTTTTATATAAATATATTTTAAATTATCAGGCAGAACCTCCCACACCCCCCCCCAAACAAAACAAACAAACAAAACCCAGGGTCTCAGGTAGCCTTGTCTGGTCTGCAACTTGCTAACTAGCCAAGACTAAACTTGAACTCCTGATCTTCTTGCCCTAGTCTACCAAGTATTATTCTAGGAGTACACTATAGTACTGGGGCTATACATTGTCATTTTTAAAGGTTCTATTTTAAGTAAAATTCTGAGATAAAAGCCTCATGTAATAGAATTTTAGAGATAAAAAATTAAATCTGAAATTAAAATTTGTATTTGTGTTGTGTTACATGGTTGAAGAAAACATTTTATTGGAAGATGGCCACTATGCAGTTGCGGAGGACAGCTTCCATGGTATGATTTCTTATGACTTAATATGTATTAATTTAGCTGGGTTTCTTTCTTTCTTTTTTTGTTTTGTTTTGTTTTGGTTTTTTGAGTAGCCCTGGCTGTTCTAGGACTAGCTCTGTAGACCAGTGTGGCCTCGAATTCACAGAGATCTACCTGCCTCTGCCTCCTGAGTGCTGGTATTAAAGGCGTGTGCCACCAGGGCCCACCTTAGCTGAGTCTCGTTTCTTTTTTTTTCTTTTCTTTTTCTTCTTTCTTTCTTTCTTTCTTTTCTTTTAGTGTTTTGCTGAATGTATATAGACTGTGTGAGGGTATCAGATCTTGGAGTTACAGACAACTGTGAGCTGCCATGTGGGTGCTGGGACTTGAACCCAGGACCTCTAGAAGAGCAGACAGTGCTCTTGACCACTGAGCTATCTCTCCAGCCCCGAGTTTCTTGTTTCTTGAAGCCATAAACATTTTACTGTTTAAAAGAATCAAATATTTGCAGCTTTAATGATATCAGGACACCTTGTACTTTAAGGAAAAAAGGAATGTAGAATTCTTTTGGACATTTGGTATGTTACCATAAACTGTTCATTCAGTGGTATCTCCTTTTTCCTTGGAGCTCTCACCAGCTGAATGTGACAGTTATAAAGTACAAGTAAGGTTGAGTCCTGCTTGCTTCAGCTCAGCCGTCTGTGCATGAACCCAGTGCTTGTGTTTTGTTTTAGGGGATTTTTTTTCTTAATGAGTTTAGCTGCTGTTCATGAAAAGAGTGAATACTTAGAACTGTGCCAATAATTAGAGGAAATCCTATCTAAGAAAGTGCATTTCTCTTTGTTATTACTATTATTGTTGATATTATTATATTTAAAGATTTAGTATGTATACAGTGTTCTGCCTACATGTTTGCCTGTGTGCCAGAAGAGGGCACCAGACCTCATTATAGATGGTTGTGAGCTACCATGTGGTTGCTGGGAATTGAACTCAAGGACCTCTGGAGGAGCAGCTAGCTAGTGCTCTTAACCTCTGAGCCATCTCTCCAGCCTCTGCTATTATTATCATTTTCGACAACATCTCATTATGTAGCCCTGGCTGTCCTGGAACTCTCTATGTAGACCCAGGCTTTGCTCACAGAGATCCACCTGTCTCTGCCTCTTAACTGGGATTGAAAATGGATATGCTACCACATCTGGCTCAAAATGCATTTCTTTTCTACTTATTTATAATGTACAGTGGTTTGTCTTAATAGATGTCTGTGCACTATGTGGGTACAGTGCTAGCAGATCCCCTGGAACTAATGCTAGACAGTTGTTAGCCACCATGTGGGTGCAGGGAATCAAACCTGAGTCCTCTGGAAGAGCAGCCAATGCTCTTGACTGCTGAGCCATCTCTCCAGCCCCTAAAGTGCATTTCTTTACAGAGTTTATCATACCATCCTTTGGACCCTTTGCTTGAAAAATTGAATCAAGTCTCAAATAATGCTTCTTCACTTGTATCCTGAGTACTGTAGCTGTGGGCCAGCATTGTGTTATACCTCTGGATGTAAAATAGATACACCTGCTGTTACATAAGCTATAGTGACCATGCTTTGTTAGAGCTGCTTTTAAGCTTAGCGGAGCTTTGTTTTCAACAAATGTCAGTTGAGATGCTTTAATTTCCCTTGGATTTCAGAGTGCATTAGTATTTCCCAATAAGATCTCGACTGAGCATCAGTCTTTGATGTTTGTGAAGAGGCTCCTAGCAGTTTCAGTATCCTGCATCACCTATTTGAGAGGAATATTTCCAGAACGTGCTTATGGGACAAGATATCTGGATGGTAATTTATGATATTTAAGACTTTCTTTGTTTTTTACTTAGAGTGATTTTTATTTATTTTATGTGGTTGTTTTGCCTGCATGTATGTATATGTACCATGTGTGTACCTGGTGCTCTTGGAGACCAGAAAGGTCATCAGATCCCCTGGAACTAGAGGTACCATGAACTGCCACTTCGGTGCTAGGAATCTAACCTAGGTTGGGTCCTCTGAAACAGCAGACAGTGCTCTTAATACTGAGCTATTTATCCTGCCACTCTTCACCCCCTTTTTTTCAGACAGAGTCTTATTTAGGTAGTCCAGGCTGACCTTGCACTGGTTATAAAGCTGAGACTAGCCTTGAACTCTAGGTTCCTACTTCCTCTACCTTCTTCTGAGTGCTGGGATTGTAGGCATGCATCACTACACCCAGTTTACGTGGTGCTCAGGATTCAACCTAGGATTTGCTGATGTGAGGCAAGCACATACAAACTACTTACCAACTAAAGCACAGAAATAGAAGTTTTACCCATCAACTTAAATTCTTAATCACTATGATGGCATTTTATAATGAGTACCAATTATTTCTTTTTTTTTTTTTTTTTTTTTTTTTTTTTTTTTTTTTTTTTTTTTTTTGGTTTTTTGAGACAGGGTTTCTCTGTGTAGCTTTGCACCTTCCCTGGAACTCACTCTGTAGCCCAGGCTGGCCTCGAACTCACAGAGATCTGCCTGGCTCTGCTTCCCGAGTGCTGGATTTAAAGACATGAGCCACCACCACCCGACATGAGTACCAATTATTTCAAAGCTGCCACTAATAATATGCATATAATGAGCCAGGTGGGTGGCACACACTTGGGTAATTCCAATACTGGACAGGCTAAGGCAGAGGAACTGTTGAGTTCAAGACCAACCTGGGCTATACATAGTGAGACCCTGTCTCAAAAAATAATATACCTATCATTTATAGCTAAAGAAAGTAAATATAATTTAAAATTTACTGTTGAGGCTGACAAAATGGCTTAGCTGTTAAAGGCACTTGCCACCTGACCTGATGATCTGATTTGGATCCCCATAATCCACATGGTAGAAGGAGAGAACCAGCTCCCCAAAGTCTCTGTCTGCCACACATATGTGTTTTGACACATGTGTACCCATACATATTTGCATGTAACACAAATAAATACAATTCATTAAACCAACTGTTTATAAGTACTTCTATATTTATTTCATATTTCATTTAGATCTTTGTGTCAAAATTCTGAAAGAAGATAAAAATTGTCCAGGTTCTTCACAGTTAGTGAAGTGGTAAGTAAAAGAATGCCTAAAGGCAGAAAATTATTACTTTTCCTTTTTTCTTGTTTTTGTTTGTTTGTTTGTTTTGTTTTTTGAGACAGGATTTCTCTGTGTTGCCCTGTCTGTCCTGGAACTAGCTCTGTAGACCAGGCTGGCCTCGAAATCATAGAAGATCCACCTGCCTCTGCCTCCCAAGTGCTGGGATTAAAGGTGTGTGCCATTAAACTTGGCCTCCCTCCCTGCCCCCCCCATATTACTTTTTTTGTTGTTGTTTTTTGTTTTTTGTTTTTTAAGACAGGGTTTCTCTGTGTAGCTTTGAGCCTTTCCTGGAACTCACTCTGTAGCCCAGGCTGGCCTTGAACTCACAGAGATCTGCCTGCCTCTGCCTCCCAAGTGCTGGGATTAAAGGCGTGTGCCATCACCACCCGGCTGGTTTTTCTTTTTTGAAGATTTTTTTTAAAAAACGTGTATGTACCTGAATACATGTATGTGCACCATGTGAGTTCAGAAGCCCAAGAAAAGCAAAAGAGAATATAAGACCTTGCAACTGTAGTTACAGGCAGTTGTTAACTGCCTTGTGGGTGCTGGGATCAAAACCCAGGTCTTCTACAAGAGCAGTAAGCACTGTTAACCACTGGGTCATCTCTCCAGCCCCTGTTTCATTATGTTTTATTTTGTTCAGTTTTAAGCTAGTTAATAAGAAAAGATGCTTTAATTTATTTATTAGTTTTATTTTGTAAGGGTAAATACAGAGATTTATGAAAAGAACTATTTTCTGAAAATGCATTAAATATAAAAGTGAACCTTTGACTTTTTTTTAGGATGCTAGGATGCTATGATGCTTTGCAGAAGAAATATGTAAGTCTTTGCCATCTCTTCTTCCCTTCCCTATAGCTACAACAGGAGTTATCATGTAGTAAGAGTAATTTAAACTAACTTGATATAGATCAGTCTCAATTACTAAAAAAAAACTGAGCATTGGAATAATTTAAAGAATTACTTTTATTTATTTATATGCATGTGTACGTGTGTGTCCCTGTCTGATGGTGCCCATGGAGGTCAGAAAAGGGTGTTAGATCTCAATGGAGATACAGGTGGCTGTGAGCCACCCATTATGACTGCTGGGAACCAAACTCTGGTCTCGAGAACAGCAAGTACTGTTTTTTGCTGTTGTTTTTAAGAGACAGGGCCTCGCTATGTTGCCCAGGCTGGAGTGCAGTGGCTATTCACAGGCAGGATCCCACTACTGATCAGCACGGGAGTTTTGACCTGCTGTTTTCAACCTGGGCCGTGTCACTCCTCCTTAGGCAACCTGGTGGTCCCCCGCTCCCAAGAGGTCACCCTATTGATGCCAGACTTAGTGCATAGCTTACAACAGCCCAGAACTCCTGCACTCCAGTGAGCCTCCTGTCTCAGCCTCCCAGAGTACAGGTGTGCACCATAGTGCCCCGCCAGCAAGCACTCTTAACTGCTCTTGACTACTGAACCATCTTTCCAGTCCCACATTTGAATTTTTTTATTTTTGAGACAATATCTCACTATACAGTTCTGGCTGGCCTGGAATTTGCTATGTAGACCAGACTGGCCTTGAACTCACAAGAGATCAACCTACCTTTGCCTCCCCACTGCTAGTATTAAAGACATAGGTCACCATGCCTGGCTGCATTTGAATATTTTAAAATCCAGTCTTCAATTCATTTAAACTAATGCAGTTAATACTAAATAAATTTTTCCAAGCTAGGTTTAACAAATTAGCACTCACTTATTAGCATTAATAGCACATATTAACTTACAAAAATGAATTTAAATGTTTTAAAATATTGCATTAGTTTTACATGTATTCTGCAACCATGCTTATACTAGTATTTTAATAATTTGTTCTGGTTTTTTTTGAGACAGAAAGAAACAAAAATTAAAAGAAATGTGTATGCACACTCTTAACTCTAGCACTCTGGAGGCAGAAGTAGACAAATGTCTGTGAGTTCAAGGCCTGTCAGGGATACACTGTGAGACCCTCTCTCACTTGATAATAATAACTATTGTTACTTACTGCTAGCCGTGATGGCACCTGCCTACAAACCTAGAACTGAGGGATAGAGACAAGAGGACCAGTGGTCAAGGCTGTTTTCTACCATGTAGTTAATGCCCGTATAGGACACAGCAGTATTACTTCTTCTACTGTTTTGTTAACCATTGCTCACTTACCAATGCTCCTATGTGCCAGAATGTATATGGTGTTCCATATTTACTGTCTTAATGAAAAAGTTAAGGACTAGGGATAAAAATTCACCTTCAGAATTCTGCTAGAACTGGACTTCTCTGTTTATATTGCTTAAAATGATACTGTGTAAAAGGCTTGTAGTCTATTGTAAAATCTTAATTAAAATTTCACTATTTCGGGGTCATGGTGATGCACACCTTTAATCCAGGGAGGCAGAGGCAGGCGGATCTCTGTTTGAGGCCAGCTTGATGTAGAGAGTGATTTCCAGGACAGCCAGGGCTACACAGAGAAATCCTGTCTTGAAAAAAATCCCATAAATTTCACTATTTTCACATACACCATGAGTTCAAATCCAGCCTGGGCTATATAATGAATTCAGGCTAGCTGTGGCACAGAGTGAGACCCTGACTCAAAACCTGAAACAAATATAAATTTAACCATTTCAAAATTTGTGCCAACTTAACTTGAACTGCATGGGAACATTTATTTTTGCTGTGCTTAGAACTGAATTCGGGGCCTTGTACATATTAGATAAGTACTCTGCCACTGATCTACAGCCTCAGCACAAGGAAACTTACTTTTATATTCTAATTAAGAAATATTACTGGGCAGTGGTGGCACAGGCCTTTAACCTAGCATTCGGGAGGCAGGGGCATGCAGATCTCTGTGAGTTCAAGACCAGTTTGGTCTACAGAGTAAGTTCCAGGACAGCCAAGGCTACACATAGAGACCCTGCCTCAAAAAACAACAAAAAGAAGCAAATTCTTTCCAATAGTGTTAAATGCCATTATAATTTTTAGGAAAGCTATAGGGAATTGGAATAACTTTAATTATTTATTTCTTTTTTGAGTCAGGGTCTCACTTTGTAGCTCCAACAGCCTGGAACTCACTATATAGACCAGGCTGGCCTCAAACTCACAGTATTCTTGCCTTCCTCTGCCTCTTGAGTGCTGGGATTAAAGTGTGTGCCACCATACCTTGTAACTAATTCTATTTGATTAAGTCAGTGATATAAAATGCTGACATGAATTTTAGCCATTAGAAAGCCAAGTGAAAAGAAATAATTTGGGAGAATAGACATGATATGAAGTGTATCTTCCACAATGGTTACTTGCTTTTAGAAATACATGTTGAGTGCTGGGTGTGCTGGTACAGGCCTTTTTTTATTTCCAGCACTCAAGGGGCAGAAGCAGGTGGATCTCTTAAGTTCAAGGCCAGCCTGGTCTATATAGCAAGTTCCAGGACAGCCATCAAAAAGTGCCACACACACACACACCCGAACCCACCCCCCCCTCTACACACACACACACACACACACACACACACACACACACACACACACA
>CABHPH010131003.1:387-16460 GCA_902168325.1 Peromyscus nudipes | reverse complement strand
CCACCACCACCACCACCACCACCACCACCGCCCGGCTAAAAAAGTTTTTTTTTTTTTAATCTGTTTTTACTGGTTGTGGTGGTGCATGGCTGTTATCATAGCACTTAGGAGGTAGAGCCAAGAGAGTTGAAAGTCAGTCCTTGGTTACATAGTGAGTTCAAGGCAAACCTGGATTCATGACAAAAATAATAATAATGTAAATTATAGTAAGCAGGGTGCTGGTGGCTCACACCTTTAATACCAGCACTAGGGAAGCAGAGGCAGACTGATCTGTGTGAGTTCAAGGCCAGCCTGGTCTACAGAGTGAGTACCAGGACAGCCAGGGCTCTTACACAGAGAAACCCTGTCTTGAAAAACCAAAATAATAATAATAATAATAACAACAACAAAATAAATCCTATACTTAGTATCTGTCTTAGTTCCTTTTCTTTTATAGAGACTTGGTAATTTATAAAGAATAAAAGTTTATTCCATTTATGATTCTGGAGGCTGGTATCTAAGGTTTAGAATTTATTTCTTTTAGTTGTAGAGGCTGGGAACAAAATTTAGTCCAAACAAAATTTAGTAATGACCTTCTTTCTCTGTCTGTCTGTCTGTCTGTCTCTCTGTCTCTGTCTCTGTCTCTCTCTCTCTCTCTTTCTCTCTCTCACACACACACACACACACACACACACACACACACACACACACACAGAAGAGAAAAACACAGACATCTTTTTATAAGGAATATACTTGCACAACATTTGACCCACTTCTGTGATAACTGAATTAATTTATTTAATTAACTCATGAGGACAGGATCATTTTACCCAGTGGTTCTCAACCTGTGGGTCAAGACCCCTTTGAAGTCAAATGACCTTTTCATAGGGGTTGCCTAAGACCATTGGAAAACACAGATATTTGTATTATGATTCATAATAGTAGAAAATGATTTTATGGTTAGGGGATCACCACAACATGAAGAACTGTATTAAAGGGTCCAGCATTAGGAAGGTTGAAAACCACTGCCTTAACCTAATTATTTCTTTAAGATCATGTTCCTTTCCTCTGGATAGTCAATTATAATCTAACTGTGTCAACTCAAAGCAGCAACGTTTGTATTTGATTGCCCTGTCTAGTGGGCTCATTTAGGTTAATAACAAAAATGCTATAGATTTGATGGATGTCCACCCAGTGCAGTCTTTTTGCTTTTGTTTAGCACTAGTTGATCAAATTGGCTTCAACTGCTTTTTCTGATAGAAGCAGCATTCTAGAAGCTGTGCAAAATCAGTGTCAAGAATTTTGACTTCAATTAAAACAGTCATCATTTTTTGCTTCCAAAAAAAAAAAAAATCCCGTTCTTCAAAATGTTGCACTGGAGACATGTGTTTCCAATACATAAACTTTGCAGGCAATTCACACCACAGCCCTTACCAACTCTGCTGAGCTGTGGTTCCTCTCCAACTTGCCTGCTGAAGCATTCCTACCATTTAGTATCTATAACAGGCATAGTAGTGAGTCAGAGACACTCTCTCTCTCCAAAACTAAAGTACCAAATCCCATACCATCAGCATTAACTATGAGAATTTGAAAACTCCAGTGGACCAATAGGGGTTAACACATTAGAGAAAACTACTGACTGAATGTTTGAAGTCATATGAAAACCATGGCAGTCAGAACTATGCATCAGTTACATAACTGCAATGTTTTCTATTTAAGACAATCTCAGAATGTTACCAGTTTAAGTTCAAGTACACCAAAAATGGACCAATCATGGACTTTATAAGGTATTTTATAGTTTTATTTTTTGCATTATCAGTTATCACTTATTAATGCTATTTAACTAGACTCCAACTAGTTAACCTGAAACTTCTCAAACTCCCAGTTAGCAATTTGCCTTTACAAAATAGAGTAGTAGGATGTGAGGTCGATATGGCTGTGACATCTGTCAACCGTTGTTGATCCCCAGGATTAATTTGACTGTTCTGGGTGCCTAGCTTGGTGCTCCCTTCCTTTATCACCTTTCGGGTGATTCCTTCCCAATACCTCACACTCAGTCAAAGAGAACAACCTTCCCTGATAGTGGAGGATTGTTCTTCAGGGTTTATGAGTAGCTGTGATTTTTCTGCTAGAACCCCCAGACAAGCTCTCAAAATGCAACAAAACTTAGAATGCCACAAGATCATGTGTTAATTATATACTATTTTAATTACAAAAAAGGAATTTGAGTGGTTAGAAATGTAATTAAAATCCATCGTTCATTTCCTTTAAACACCATGTATAAAATGTGTATTTGTTATACTTATGTAAAATTTGTATTTAGCTTATAATATGTTAATAATGATACTAAATTTTTATAATAGTGACATGAAAATATTTTTGTGGTAACTTTCAATCTAGTAACAATGTTTTAAAAGAATAATCTCAAATTGTTAAAATGTGAGATAATATTAGAAGTCATAAGTCTTATGAAAGAAATTTATTTCTGATTCTTTTCTAGCAAAAATCAAAACAATAAATCTAGTACAACATCTGCTGACACCAAGAAAGCAAGTATTCTCCTCATTCGGAAGATTTATGTCCTAATGCAAAATCTAGGACCTTTGCCTAATGATGTTTGTTTGACCATGAAACTTTTCTACTATGATGAAGGTACTACTTGCAGTATGTCTTGATTTAGTTTTATATTTCAAAAATTGGTTTCTACTTATAATGTTTTGGCACCTAAATTGTTACAGCGTCTTTGAAATTAGAAAACTTGCATTTAATATGAGTATTTGAAAAAGAAACATTGGTGGCTGGGGAGACAATTCAGAGGTTAAGAGCACTTGCTGCTCTTACATAGGATAAGGGTATGGTTCCCAGCACCAATTGTGGTAGGCGACAGAATTGCCTGTAACTCCATGTCCAGGGCAATCCAGTGCCCTCTTCTGGCCTTCTCAGGCACCTGTGGACAAAGACAGGCAGACAGACAGGCAGTCACACATACAAAATGAATAAAAATTAAATATTGAAAAACAAAATTGTAAGCCGGGCGGTGGTGGCACACGCCTTTAATCCTAGCACTCGGGAGGCAGAGGCAGGTGGATCTCTGTGAGTTCGAGGCTAGCCTGGTCTACAAAGCGAGTTCCAGGAAAGGCCCAAAGCTTTACAGAGAAACCCTGTCTCGAAAAAAAAAAAAAAAAAAAAAAAAAAAAAAAAAAAAAAAAAAAAAAAGAAAAAAAAGAAAAACAAAATTGTTGCCAGGTGATGGTGGCACACATCTTTAATCCCAGCATCTGGGAGGCAGAGGCAAGTGGATCTCTGGCAAAAGTAGGATTTAAAATGCATTTCTCTGGGCTGGAGAGATGGTTCAGTAGTTAAGAGCATTGACTGCTCTTCCAGAGGTCCTAAGTTCAATTCCCAGCAACCATGTGATGGCTTACAACCATCTACAGTGGGATCTGATGCCCACTTCTGGCTTAAAGTTGGTAGAGTACTCATATACATAAAGTAAATCTTTTTTAAAAATGCATTTCTCTAGTGATAGGAACATCTAGAAAATGCAACTTACTCATAATTAAAGAAATGCAATAGTAAAATGCTACTTTTTATTTACCAGATTGATAAAACTTGTGAACCCATAATTGAGAAAATATGTACTCTTAAACCTTCTTGAGCAAATGCACATAGGAGCAAAATCCCCCCCCCCCCCAGAGCTGAGGACCGAACCCAGGGCCTTGCACTTGCTAGGCAAGTGCTCTACCACTGAGCTAAATCCCTAACCCCTAGCAAAATTTTCAGAAGACATTTTGTCAGTATTTTAAAAAATGTCAGCTTTTGGGGGCAGCTGGAGAGATGGCTCAGTGGCTAAGAGCACCACTTGCTCTTCCAGAGGACCCGGATTCAATTCCCAGCACCCACATGACAGCTCACAACTGTCTGTAACTCCAGTTCCAGGGGACCCAACACCCATGGCAAAACACCAATGCACATAAAGTTAAATAAATTTTTTTTTTAAAAATGTTGGTTTTCAACATTGCACTAAAGAGCTGGGCAAGTCAGCCAGGCTACAGTCAGTGTGACACTCGAGCTGCCACATTCTAAAGTAGTAAGTATCAGCCACCCTTGTTTTGTTCTCCTCTCCATTAGTCATGCTGGAACACCTGAGCTTGTTAACCACACAGTGGATTACCATGATGTAGAAGCCAGCAGAACAGATGTTTCAGGGAATTATTCTTTTTTCTGCAGTAGTTGGGTTTATCTGTGGATATGTGGCTGAACAGTTTGAATGGCCTGTCTATAAAGTTATAGGCATATTTGCTTTCTCATGTTTGCTGACACTTCCTCTGTGGCCCTATCTTACCAACATCCCCTGAAATGTTTACCATGGGCTTAAACTGCCAAGTTTGAGACAGGGTCTCTTTATGTAGCCCAGGCAGTACTCAAACACACTATATAGACCAAACTGGCCTCAAACTTACAGGGATCCTCCTGAGTGCTGAAATTAAAGGCATGCACCAGCACCACCTATGTTCTTACAGACAGCTTTGTAAAGATTTAGTTGTCTGTGTTTCATTTCTAATCTGGTTGTGTTTTAATTTTAAAACTATTTTATATCATATTTTCATAATTTTTGTAGATAACAGAAAAATAAATATGCAGTGTTTCTTTTAGGTATACATAATGAATAAACACCTCATAACTGGAAAAAAAGGTTTTGGTTTTATGGTACTGGGGCTTGAACTTAAGGTCTTATGCACCGTGAAGCCATATCTCTCACTCCAAAATTTAATATTTTAGCTTATGAATGATATACCTAGAAAAATATTTTGAGACTAGCTTGCACAAATATTCAAGATCATGTATTTATAAGAATTTTCATTATAACAGTGGTTAAAATAGGAATGAAGTGTAAACAAATAGAATATCTTCCTTGGAGACTTGAGTAAGTAAATTATGTTACCTATATATAAAAAAATACTATATGAACTGTTAAATCACAAAGGGGCTGCAGCAGTGCTCTGTTACTGACCAGCCCCTTGCACTTGCAGAGTACTGAAAAAAGAAGAGCGAGGCATGATCTCCCTGAAATTTTAAAGGATGTTTAAGGATATATAGTGCATAGAAAGTATGCAAACACGAAATATTACTGTTACATGTATAATATTTTCTATGTAAACATAAGGCATTCTTTTTATTACATGCATGATATTTTTTAGAACATAAGGCAACAACAATAACACCTTTTAACAATTACTTGCTATGCGCCTGTTCAGTTCTGAACATTTTACACTTTGCTATTTTATACCCACAGCGACCTCTTGTGGGTAGGTATTGTTATTTTCTCCATTTGACAAAGAAAATAAACCAAGAATGATAAATAATTTGCTCACAGTCATGCAGCCAGTCAAGAAAACGAATGTTACCCTTAAAGAATGAGGACTTTGGCCAGGCGGTGGTGGCACACACCTTTAATCCCAGCACTTGGGAGGCAGAGCCAGGGGCTCTCTGTGAGTTCGAGGCCATGCTGGTCTGCAGAGTGAGATCCAGGACAGGCACCAAAACTACACAGAGAAATCCTGTCTCGAAAAACCAAAAAAAAAAAAAAAAAAAAAAAAAGAATGAGGACTTTGATATAGGAGGTGCATCTCTACATTTTTAGCTTAGGTTTTTCTGTCTGAATTTAATCTTGTTGTGTTTCTATATGACTATTTCAGTTTCTTCAGTTTTATAAATGGTACAGTTTATACTTCCTTTTTTGTAGTTACACCCCCAGATTACCAACCTCCAGGTTTTAAGGATGGTGATTGTGAAGGAGTAATATTTGATGGGGACCCTACATACTTAAATGTGGGAGAAGTACCAACACCTTTTCACACCTTCAGATTAAAAGTGACCACTGAGAAAGAACGAATGGAAAATATTGATTCAACCATATTAACACCAAAGCAATCAAAAATACCATTTCGAAAAATCATAATGGACAAAGATGATGTAGAAGATGACAATCATGTAAGTGGAACATATTTAATTATAAAGTGTAATAGTAGCAAACGTTAGCTTTGAGGACTTTGATAGATCTTAATGTTTCTATAAATACTGTAGTAAAATCTTCATTCTGTAGAAGAACTTCATTCTGAGACAGGATCAAATGGCTGGTTATACAGGAGATCAAATTCTGATTGCTAGGCCTGTTCCTTGAGCACTTTGTCTGCTGCACTATCTCACAGGCTTTTGTTTTTAAAAGACAGGGTTCGGGCTAGCTGCTAACTTGCTGTGTAGCTGAGGCTGTCCTTGAACTTCTAATCCTCCTGCCTCCACCTCCTAAATGTTGAGATTGCAGGTATGAACCACCATGCCAGCTAGGAATTTTGTAGCATTCTTTAAAATATTTGAGTCTCAGGATGAGAGATAAAGTTCTTGTTGCACGAGCATAAAGATGTGTATGACCAGTTTCCTAGAACCCATGTAAAAGCTGCATATCATTATGCAAATCTGTAACCCTTGCACTGGGAGGGTTGGGACTAGAAGCAGGATTCTAGGAACTTGCTGTCCAAAACACTCAGCTCCAGGTTCAGTCAGCGATAGACTCTGTCTCAAAATACTTAAATAAGTTTAGCATGGTAGTGCACACCTTTAAATCCCAGCACTCAGGAGACAGAGGCATACAGATCTCTGTGAGTTCGAGGCCAGCCTGGTCTACAAAGCGAGTTCCAGGATAGCCAAGGCTGTTACACAGGTGAATTCTGTCTCGAAAATTAATTAATTAATTAAATAAATAAAAAAGTTGCCTTGTGGTAGTAATTCTAGCATTTGTATTTCTAGCAAACTTAAGATAGTTGTAGTTAACCTTTACATAAAGCAAATGTGTTCATTAATATTCATATCTAATGTTTTCATTTATTCTTAAAATGTGTTCAATTTGTCTTCATATTTATATAGAATAATTTTGACATTAAAACTAAAATGGACGAACAGAAAGAAAACTTGGGAACTTCTGAAATTAAAGGTAAGAAGCTAACAAAAATGTTTATTAACTACCAATTCAATTTTATACCATTTTAACTTTATTTTTTTTTAACAGAACCAAATTTAGATTATAAGGAAGAAGAAATTATGCAGTTCAAAAAAACCCCAAGTCCTTCAATTTCTCATTGTCAGGTATAAACTTGGTAGTTCCATCTGGCTTTCAATTTTATTTGTTTTGTCTTGTTTTACTTTACTTGTTTGTTTGAGACAGATTCTTGGTGCTGGTGGCACACATGCCTTTCTGGTGGATCTCTGTGAATTCAAGGCCAGCCTGGTCTACAGAGGAAATTCCAGGACAGCCAAGCCTGTTACACAGAGAAACCCTGTCTTAAAAAAAAGGGAGAGGGAGAGAAAGAGAAAGAGATAGGGTCTTACAATGTAGCTCTAGTTGTGCTAGAACTCACTATATAGGCCACACTGGCCTCAAACTTGCAGCCATGTTCCTACCTCTGCTTCTTGAGTGCTGTGATTATAGATGTGAACTATTACATCTGGCCTTAAATTATTTTATGTGCATGAATATTTTGCTTATATATATTTTATGTACACTATATCAATGTCTGGTGCCCATGGAGGCTAGACGAGGACATCAGATTCCCCTGGGACTGGAGTTACAGCCAGTTGTGAACCACCATGGAGGTGGTAGGATCCCTTGTCTTCTGTAAGAGCAGCCAGTGTTCTTTACCATTGAGCCATCCAGCCCCTGCTTTAATTTTTTTTAAAAGATGATTGCTTATATGCTTATTTCATTATTGCTCAGGTTTTCTTATCTTTTGTGTTACAGAATAAAAGTAGGTATTTAGATAAATTATTATATAAAATTATTTATTAAGAAGGTCTTTTAGTATATCACTGTGAATTTATTTAATAATAAACCTTAAGATGTTTGTAGAGGGCTGGTGTGATGGCTCAGAAGATAAAGGGAATTGCTACCAAAACTGATGACCTCTGATTCCCAGAACCCACGTGATGGAAGGAAAAAAGCCAATTCCTTCAAGATGTCTTCTGATCTCTAACATGTATACTGTGGTGTACATGCTTCTTTCTCCAATAAATAAATATAAAATAAAGTTAATGTTCATAAACTCTAAGAATTTCAGAGCTAGATAAAATCTTACACATTTTTTTTGTTTGTTTGAGGGATTGAGAGATGGTCCTAGTATGTAACCTTAGCTAGCCTGGAACTCACTAGACTAAGCTGGCCTCAAATTTATGGCAATCTTCTTTCTGCCTCTTGAGTGTTGTGACTAGAAGTGTGAGCCATGCAAGTCAGTGGTGGCGCATGCCTTTAATCTCAGCACTCAGGAGGCAGAGGCAGGCAGATCTCTGTGAGTTCGGGGACAGCCAGGGATACACAGAGAAACCCTGTCTTGAAAAGAAAAAAAAAAGAAGTGTGAGCCACTATCCAGCACAAGATACTAAACCTTATATGATTAATAATTTGGAACCCACTTATTATGGTATGTTATATTGTTTTGTGAAATATGTTTTCTAGGTTGAACAGTTAGTCAGTAAAACATCGGAACTTGATGTGTCTGAAAGCAAAACAAGAAGTGGGAAAATCTTTCAGAGTAAAATGGTAAATATAATTCCATCTTCATGTGTGAATTTATTTTTCTGTATTTTTTGGGTTTTTTTTTTCCAGACAGGGTTTCTCCGTGTAGTTTTGGTGCCTGTCCTGGATCTCTCTCTGTAGACCAGGCTGACCTCGAACTCATGGAGATCTATCTGGCTCTGCCTCCCCAGTGCTAAGATTATAAAGGCCTGTGCCACTGCCACCCAGCTTCTGTATTTTTCTGTTTGTTTTGGTTTTGGTTTGTTTTTAAGACAGGGTCTCTCTATCTCTCTATCTCTCTATCTACACATACACACACACACACACACACACACACACACACACACACTCACTCACTCACTCACTCACAGACACGCAGGCACATAGGCTGTGCTGGAACTCACTATGTATGCCAGGCTGGATCTCAGAGATCTGCCTACCTCTGTCTCCTGGGTGCTGATCTTAAATGCATTCACCACCACTTCTGGCTATTTTCTGGTGTTTCTTTTTTCAATGATTTTATTTTATGTGCCTTGGTACTTTGCCTGCATGTGTGTCTGTGTGAGAGTGTCAGATCCTCAGGAACTGAAGTTACAGACAGGTGTGAACCGCCGTGTGGGTACTGAGAATTGAACTGGGGTACTCTGGAAGAGCAGCCAGTGCTCTTAAAAGCTGATCCATCTCTCCAGCCC
This sequence comes from Peromyscus nudipes, assembly GCA_902168325.1. Classification (NCBI taxonomy): domain Eukaryota; kingdom Metazoa; phylum Chordata; class Mammalia; order Rodentia; family Cricetidae; genus Peromyscus; species Peromyscus nudipes. The sequence goes on along the minus strand of CABHPH010131003.1, from coordinate 7,223 downwards.
TATATTCTCAAGTATTTCTTAAGTAGCTGTTTATTGTGTGTCAGGTACATACTAGGTGCCAGGGACACACACGCACATATGTAGATGGATGGATGGATAGATGGTAGATAGAGAAATAGATGAAAGAGAGAGAAATAGAACAGTGACATAAGGTCATTATAGAAGTCCTAATAGCTTACATGGAGGTGCAAAGGAAAGAATAGAAATTTTAATCAGATACATCAGCATGAAGAATCTGAAAATAGTTCTGAGAAATATTATCTAACTCTTAAGGAAAGTATTCTAGAATACCAGAAAGTTCTCATGTTCTATTTTGTAAATTGATTATTTACAAAATTGATTACATTACAAATTGATCTTTTGTAGATATCTTGCATAAAACATATATTATTAAGAAATCAGTTTTAGTTTTCATAACTCATTTTACTAAATAGAAGTTTGGATTTGATTTGATTTTTCAGGACAAGGTCTGAGGTCACCCAAACTGGTGTTGAACTCACTGTGTAGCTGAGGATGGCCTTAAATCCTGCTCCTCCTGTTTGTGCCTTTAGTGCACAGTGACTATAGTGCATCCGCCATGCCTCGCTCACATTTTATTTTAGACATTCAAGTTACTTTCAAAGATGCAGGTCTATGCTAGAACACAGCTTCCTAACATCTTGTTCAGTGATGTCATAATGGCAGTTTGAAATTGGACATTAGGAATATTCAGAGCATGGAAATCAGCAAATGCCTCAGGATTTCTCCCATAGAGCTGATTGTAAAACATCTCCCAGAGTCGCAGTAATTATGCTACCTTGTTTATGTGTCTTTTTCTTCCCCACATTCTCAGTAGGAAGTTAGAACTAGCTGAAGGCAATATTCAAGCTAGTATGCTGATGGAAGCAAGAAACAAAGAAATGTAAGCTGGATGTGGTGGTGCACACTTGTTATCCCAGCACTTGAGAAGGGGGATGTAAAAGATAGCTGTGAGTTTGAGGCCACTCTGGGCTACATGGCACATTGCAGGCCAGCATGAGCTACAGGGTAAAACTCTGTGGAGTGGAAGGGCTCACAGAAATTAGAGATATCAAGAATTATTACTTCCAGCAACAAAACATTCTTGCTAGCCAGCTTCAATTTAGAATGACTATCTTTCACTAGGATATAAGAAGAGAGGCAGAAGTTGGGCAGTAGTGGTGGCCCTTGTTTTTAATCCCAGCACTTGGCAGGAAGAGACAGATCTCTATGAGTTCAAAGGAGGAAGAGACAGATCTCTATGAGTTCAAGGCCAGCCTGGTCTACAGAGTTCTAGGACAGCCAAGGGCTGTTACGCAGAGAAACCCTGTCTTAAAAAACCCAAAATAAGGAAGAAATGAAGAAAGGGAGGAAGGAAGGAAGGAAGGAAGGAAGGAAGGAAGGAAGGAAGGAAGGCAGACAAAAGGATTTTAGCAGTGTTGAGAATCCAGGGCCTCACATATGCAAGATACTGAGCCATGCCTCCTGCTGAAAGGGCAATTTCAAGCATAAAAAAAGATGTATCAGGTATGGTGCCAGACACCTATAATCTCAGCACTCAGGAGGCAGAGACAAGAAGATTGTAAATTTTCAGCCAGCCTGGGCTACATGGCAAATTTGTGTCTACATAGTAAGACACAGTATCCAAAATTTTTTTGAAAAAATTCTGTTAAATACTGTAAAACAAGAAGTATGTCTTTTTTAAGAAAAGTAATGTTGACAACAATTTTTTACTTTCCAACATTTATTTTAATTATGCATATGACATTACTCACTATTATCAAGAAGTAGAAAAAAGTAATGTCCATCAACAGATTGGATAGTTATAGCCACACAACAGAATTATTCAGCCATAAAAGGAATAAAACATCAATATACATGCAACAACTAATTGAAAGAAGTCAACCACAGAGGCCACATACCATGATTCTGTTCATATGACAGTCATAAATTTCACAGAGAAACATTGTCTCAAACAAATAAAAAGTAAGTCAGAATTTGAGGCTGAACAAAATGACACATGTCTTTAGTTCCAGTACTAGGGAGGCAGAGGCAGGCAAATCTCTAAGTTTTAGCATAGCCAGGACTACATAGAAAAATCAACCTACTCTGAAAAACAAAAAAGTCAGAATTTGGAAAGTTATTGAAACAAAGTATTAGGAATGGCAGGAGATTAAAGGATAGGAGACTGATAGCTGAAGATGGGCCTTCTATAGGACTTGCAGAGTGATGAAATGTTCTAATACTGACTATATTAGTAAATTCTACAACTCTGAATACTCTTAAAATTATTGAACTGTACACTTAAAATAGAAAAATCATACAGCATCTGACATATTATGTGTCAGTGCATAAGACTGAAAAAAATTAACTGTTCTTTGAGAAATAATGAAATAGTAATTTTTTTATCTTTGGGAGGTAAATGGAAATCAAGGACAAACTTCTAAAGAAAATCGAAAGAGAAGTCTTCGTCAGCCTGGGAAAACAGTAAGTCTAATGATAGTGTATGAATTGAATAAAATGGCAGATAACTGAATGTCATGACTATAGATTAAGATAACAGATTTGGTATTCCTGAACATACTTCAAAGCTCTGATACTCAAAACTTGTTCAAATATCTGAGGCTGCTGGGTGTGGTAGATCTTTCCTGTAATCCTAGTTCTTGGGAGACTAAAGAAGAAGGATTACCAACAGTTCAAGTTCAACCTGGCCTACATAGTAAGTTCCAATCCAATTTGAGCTATAGTGTGAGACACTGTCTCAAACAAATAAATAAAATGTTTTCTAAATGTAAGTAGCTCCTGTCCATTCCATGAGCAATTCAGTTATTAAAGAAATTTATAAAATAAAAATCTATATCTGGAAAAAAATATAAGTAGAATGATACAATGACCTAAGAATATTCATGACATTTGGGCTACATAATTGAACAGAGCTTTCCGGAAATCAAAACTAAAAAATAACCAAGTTGCATATCCACATGTTTCTTGAAAATATAGTATCTCAGGAGAAAGGAAACTACTTACCTAAACTCTGTAGTTGTTTTATTTTTGGAAACTTATTTTGCTGAATCAGATAATACATTTGTCCTTTTTAAAAATATTTATATTTTAACTAAGGTTTGAATATTACTAGTTAAAATTAGACAACTGAAGGACTGGGATATTAGGAGTAGAGTGCTTGCGTAGTATTTGTGAGGCATTGAATTTGATTTCCAAGAACAAAAAGAATTTAGACACCTGAAGTCTTAAAACTGTTTGAAATGTTTAAAAGAGAATCTAAATTATATAAGTGGTTAATTAATGTTCTTTTGATTTAGAAACAGGTCTATGTAGCCCAGGTTGTCCTTGAACTCCCCAGGAGGCCTAGTATGACATTGAACTACTAGCCCTCCTTCCTTCTTCTCCTGAGTGATGGGATTACAGGTATGCACCACCACACCCAGTTTATGCAGTGATGGGGATAGAACCCAGAGCTTCCTGCATGTTGGGCAAGCATTCTACTGACTGAGCTACATCCCTAACTGGTATTTAAAAATAAAACAAAAAAGGTTTTATTACATTTAATTATTCATTCATTCATTCATTCTGCATATGTGGGTATGCATGTATATATGTATGTGTATTCACTTGCCACAGTACCCATGTGGAGGTCAGAGTACAACTAACTTGCCAGAGTTGGTTTCCTTCTTCTACCATGGGGGTCCCAGGGATCAGACTTAGGTCATCATGCTTAGTGGCAAGTACCTTTACTTACTGAGTCATTTCACCAGCATACCCCTCCCCCCCCCAGTTAGTGTTGTTATTTTTTTTTTAACTTTGTATATATGGGTACTTCATCTGAGTATATGGCTATACACCACATACATGAAGTACCCATGGAGGCCTGAAGAGGGCATCAGATCTCCTGGAACTGGAGTTCCAGACAGTTGTGAGCCGCCATGTGGGTGCTAGAAATCAAACCAGGGTCCTCTAGAAGTGCATCCTGTGCTCTTAACCACTGAACCATTTGTCTGCATCTCTTGTGGTAGGGTTTCTGTTGCTGCAATGAAACACCGTGACCAAAAAGCAAGTTGAGGAGGAAAGGGTTTATTTTGTCTTATACTTAGCATTGTTCACCATCAAAGAAGTCAGGTCAGGAGCTCAAGCAGGGCAGGATCTTTGAGGCAGGAACTGATGCAGAGACCATGGAGAAGTGCTACTTACTGGCTTGCTTCCCCTAGCTTGCTCTGCCTGCTTTCTTACAGAACCACCAACACAGGGATGGCACCACTCACAGTGTGCTGGGCCCTCCCCCATTGATCACTAATTGAGAAAATGCTTTACAGCTGAATCTCATGGAGGCATCAACTGAGGCTTCTTCCTCTCTGATGACTCTATTTGTGTCATGTTGACACACAAAACCAGCCAATACACCCTGCCAGTCAGTATTTTTAATGTACATCATTTCAGAAGGGAATGAATGGAGCAGGATGAAGTGACATACTCTTGAATTTCTTTTTTTTTTTTTAACATTTATTTATTATGTATACAGTGTTCTGCCTGCATATATGTCTACAGGCCAGAAGAGGGCACCAGATCTCATTACAGATGGTTGTGAGCCACCATGTGGTTGCTGGGAATTGAACTCAGGACCTCTGGAAGAGCAGCCAGTGCTCTTAACCTCTGAGCCACCTCTCAGCCCGATACTCCTGAATTTCTCAGCAGTTGAGAAGATAAATCAGGATGACCATGAGTTTGGGGCCAGTTTAGATTTCAGAGTGAGTTCCATGCTCTGGGCTACCCAGTGAAAAAGAAAGAATAGAGTAACTTGACATCCCACTAAAGATGTTAGGTTTCTTTCATTTCTCCGTTTTTTAAGATTTATATGGCAAGGTGGTGGTGGTGCACACCTTTAAGGGAGGCAGAGGCAGGTGGATCTCAGTGAGTTCAAGGCCAGCCTGGTCTCCTGGTCTACAAAGGAGTTCCAGAACAGCCAGGGCTGTTACACAGAGAAACTATGTCTTGAAAAACCAAAAAAAAAAAAAAAAGATATGTGGTATTTTGCCTCCATGTATATATATGCACTGCATGCATGCCTGGTGCTTCTGGAAGTCAGAAGAGGGTGTTGAATTCCCTGGAATGGAAGTTATGGATAGTTATGAGCCATGTGGGTGCTGGGAACTGAAATGCTCTTAACCACTGAACATCTCTCTAGCCTCCCAAAGATTTATTTTTTGTAAAACATATGTGTATGTTTGGCCAGGCATAGTGGTCCATGCCTTTATTCCCAGCGCTCAAGAAGCAGAGGAAGAACTCTTGAGTTTGAGGCCAGGCCAGTTTATGTAGCGAGTCTCAGGCCAGGCTGGTTTATATAGCAAGTTCCATGCCAATGAGGGCTATATAGTAGACCGTTTCTCAAAAAAGAAAAAAAAGAAAGAAAAAAAGGATGGCTGGACATAGTGGCACATGCCTTTAATTCCAGCACTCAGGAGGCAGAGGCAGGTGGATCTCTGAGTTCAAGGTCAGCCTGGTCTGCATAGTGAATTCCAGGACAGCCACAGCTATGTAGAGAAACCCTGTCTCACAAAATTAAAATAAAATAAAATAAAATAAAATAAAATAAAATAAAATAAAATAGGATGTTTATGTGTTTGTGTCTCTGCATAGATAAATGCACATAAGTGCTGGTGCCAAAGAAACCAGATGTCCTGTGCCTGGAGTTACAGGTGGTTGTGAGCCACCTGACAGGGGTGCTGGAATGGAACTTGGGTCCTGGAGGAGCATCCTCTTAACCACTAAGCCATATCTCCAGCCTTAATTTTTCTCAATGTTTTAAACCTTGATACTTGATGCTTTCTTAGGAACCACAATCCAATTGTCATTATACTTTAACTTTTCCAGAAAATGAAAGTCCAATAAAGAAATTTTGTTAGTTCTCTAATTCATTCTTTCGTTTATTCAAACTTACACTCTGAAGCTAAGAATATTGTACTTAACCTTTCATTTGTGAGGGTTTAGGTTTTCATCTTCAGTACTGCAAAAGAAAAAGAAGTCAAGAAAATGGGTTCACTGAATGTCTAATTTTTATCAAGACATGATGCGGGGAGGTTAACTAAGATCATGTAGCAGAGGCTGGTCTTAGATTTGTGATCTTCCTGCCTTTGCCTACCACTTGCTGCAGTTATAGGTATGAGCTACCCTGTCTGCCTTAAAATATGATTTAAATTATACATGGTCCCAAAGTAAAATGTTTTCCTATTATGATTAAAATCTTTATTCCCTTTTCATTTCTCCAATTTTTTACTATTTCAAAGATACAATGTTATAATTATTTTTCCTTCTAACTCTATCTTCAACAACTCAAATGAATATCTTACCTTTTGTGAGTATATGCTTTTAGCAGCTATTCATAGGTAAGTTGTATGTCAATAATAAATTGTACTCTACTTTAAAAATACCCTGGGTATCCTATTTTAGTAGAAAATACCTATGCTGGGCTGGAGATATAGCTCAGTTAGTAGAGTGCTTGCTTGGCATGCATGGAGCCCTGTGTCAGACCTTCTGCACCACATCAACCCATATGTAGGAGCACATCCCTGTGATCCCAGCACTGAGTATATCATGAGAAATGTGAAGTTCAAACCAACCTCTGCTACATAGTGGATAGGAAGCAATCCTGGACCATGGAAGACTCTATCTCAAAAATAAGAACAGGGTGTTGGTGGCACATGCCTGTAATCCCAGCACTCGGAAGGCAGAGGCAGGCAGAGCTCTTGAGCTCGAGGCCAGCCTGGTCTACAGAGAGAGTTCCAGGACAGCCAGGGCTACACAGAGAAGCCCTGTCTGGGGGGGGGGGG
>CABHPH010131001.1:0-20617 GCA_902168325.1 Peromyscus nudipes | reverse complement strand
TGAGGATAAATTGAAATCATTTGAATGAAGACCTGAAACACAGTATTATAAACATCCTCTCAAAGAAAATATTCCCAGGACCTATTAAAGTCTACTTAATTTGCATGTTCATTATAAGAATTTTATATTTGGGCAGTAGTGGTACACGCCCTTGATCCCAGCACTCAGAAGTCAGAGGCAGGGGGATCTCTGAGTTTGAGGCCCACCTGGTCTATAGAGTAAGTTTCAGGAAAGTCGGGGCTACAGAGAAAAACTCTGTTTCAAAAAAAAAACAAAAACAAAAACATAAACAAAAAGAATATTATAATATATAAATTTTATATTATATAATTATTATATTTTAACTTACATGTGTATTGTAAGAATTTCACTAGACCTTCATTCCATAATAACTTAAGTGAATCCATGTCTTTTTTAAATTAAACATTGTTTCAACAAACATATTTTTGGCATATGGAAAAAATACTAATTTAGGTATCAAATGACAGAAATAATTTCATTTTCATGAATATATTTATGTGCTAAATTTTCATAAATTCAGGGCATGGAAAGAAAAGAAACACATTGCTGATATTAATGTTAATTTATCTCCTATTTTCCAATAAAATTGACATTTTATTCATTAATTACTCTTTTGTTAAGGGATCCAGTCAAAGTAGTTTATATTTTTCTTTACATTTACCCAACTCTTTTTATGATGGGCTAATCTGATAGTGAGATTATGAATGGGAAAATCATGAGTTTGATACTTATCTCTTCTTTAAAAGAAGTAAAATTCTCTTTTCCCATAGTTCTGTTCATTGACTGATGGTCAATTATACATTAAATGACAAGGCATCTTTCATAATCCTTCATCTTATTTTTATTTGATCACAGTAAATAATTAATTTCCTTTTGATTGTATAAAAGTCAACCCTGTAAACAAAACTGCAATTTAGTGACTTCTGGACAATGAATGTTAATTTTCTATTGCAATCTTTAATCAAAACTTGAAAACTTTAGATGGGACCAGTAATTAAACATTTCTCACAATCTGTTTGGTGATCCCAATACTGCTGGTCCATGGACCATACTAAAAAAAGGAACGCCATTCACTTCAAGCAAACATTCAATATTCTTCTAATGAAATTCTGACTCCATCAATGGTTATAGGATTGTACAGTATTTACCTAAAATGACAAACAATCCCATACAAAAATCAAGCAAGAAGTGGTTCACACTGAAGTGGGATACTTTTATAGCTTTAATGATCCATGTCAGATGTGATTTGTACAGACTAACAGTGAAACAAACTTTTAGAATCCTCATCCTTTACAAGGACCTGAACATTTCACAACTACACCAACACTGTCTAAATCACAAGCTTTCTATCCATCTTACTCATTTATATTCTTTTTTTTTTTCAAGGTTCATGAGTACTCTTGGGAGTTGAGCAAGATCTTATCTCTTCTTTCAGAAAATGTTTGTAAAAATAAATGTTCAGAGTAACTTCTGGCAGGATCTTGTGGGTTGTACACTAGGAGTTCACATTTTCCTATTGCAAACACCTTAGCTACCTTTCTCAGTTTCTCTTGCATTTAGCCACTTGTCCAAGATCTGGCCAATAAAAAAGTTGAGAGATGTCATCTCTAGGATTTAACCCTTGCTCTCACAACTTATCTCTATCCTTTCTTTATGCTTGAATTTGAGTCCCACTGAATGACCCAGAAGTCTCTAGTTCAGGATGTCATGCAGAAATTTTGTGGTAATGAAAATGATTAATGTTTGCATCTTTTCAATAAAATAGTATTTAGTAAATGAAGCTACTTGACAGTGATAGTGTCACTTTTGAAGCAAGGAGATGAAATTTTATTTTTGTTAATAACTGTATCTAACTAATGACTCTCTCCTATATTAAACTGCACAGCTCTAGGGGAAAACAAAAAAGCTAGAATGAAGAAACGTGTCCTGTGAGCTAGATACACAATTTTACCATGCCATTTACTGATGCTAATGTTTGATGGAGCTGTTAGCCTATTGCAAAAGGGCTAACTAAAACCGAGGTCAGGATTTAAACTTCAGTTTACAGTGTGGTAGCTTTAACTCTTGCCTCTACTCTTTCTAACTTTCTAATATTAGACATGATATCTAATTTTTCCCTGTGTCTATTATGCAGGCCTAGTCCAAGAACATATTAATAAGGTTATTTCAAGCTTTTAAATCTTGTATAATATTATCAGAGTGATAGCTAAAGGATAACAAAAAGTTAAAAATGGTTAAAATTATAGCTGAAATTGTCATTGACCAATCAGCAACTGAAAATATGCAAGTCAGAAAAGCACCTCAAAAGCCACACTTACTTTGAGAATTGCTTATGAAGTGGGGTTTGTATGGAAACAAGGGATTAAAATTAGCCGTGCCAATCATCAAATAGGATGGGTTTTTAGCAGAAGACCACTTCTGAGAGTTACGTCTAGGTTTTTTTAATGAACTGAATGGAAAGCAAGGAAGAGAAGGAACTCCAAGCTGTGCTATAAAAATGATTAAGGATGGGGACTGCCTTAAAAAGACAAGCTAATTAATAATAATAATAATTCAAAGCATAGTTGAAAAACATTCCCAAAGCATAATGCAGCATGAAGTTTTAAAACAGCTTGGATAAACCCACCAACGCACCGTGTCTGTAATTTTTTGGGACACAACATCAGCAAAATTCCTGTCTGTAGATGTCCATGCATTCACTGCAAAAAGCAAGAGTGGAAACAGAGAGGAAGTGGAATTTATGACAGGACTCTTGCATTAAATAAAATGCAAATTAAGCAGATTACTGTGGAAGTGTGAAATTTCCATAATAATTTAACAAATTACCATGAGTGTAATTTCATATGCACTTTAAAGCCACATTTATCATCAATTTAGAAATGCCTTATTTCATCTAATTAAAGTAAAGCTTAATACATTTTGTGGTAGAAATTTATACCAAGAAACAATGCAATCTAAACTCATTATGTCTTAAAGCAAATTACTTATTTCAGTAAAGAAGAGATCAACTTATTCCATATGATAACTTTCCCCATTTTCTATATCATTGTTAAAAGTTGAAAAATAAAACCAAAATGTGGGAAACTAACTCTTAGAGTAGCAGGTATGTTCCTTGGAGAAACAAAAATTTGATCCAGGGGTTCGATTTTTTTTTAATGAGCATATCATCAAAAACTAATTCAAATATTGATTAAAAATGCTCATTTTATAAGTTTTGAAATAGAACTCACCTAAAAATTATAGAAATTAATCAATAATTGTTACTTTACCAATATATTTTTAAGAACTTAATATTCTGGGGAGCTTTGATTATTGTTTTTGTGTTATTTTTGTTGATCCCATTTCTGAACAATTGAAACATATCATACTCTTTAAATCACCTCACCTGGTTCCATATTTCACATTTGATTCACCCCTTCCTCAGTCAGCCAGGGTAGGAACACTTGGTTCTTATGCTCTCTACTGGAATGCCTCAGCTAATGTAATCAGCCAGAGCGACTTCACCTCAGGAAATCTTCCCATCTCAGACCTCAGGTTAGGGAAAGGGATCACCAAGACATATCACTTTACCCTGGAGGAGGAAAGATATGAACTCAAGCGTGTAGGCACATGCTTGAAGCTTGTGGTCTGACAGAAAATTTCAACTTGCTAACATCCTATTATCCCAAATCATCTATGGATCCAAAGTGAGTTCTGCACATACAGAAAGATGATGAAGGAGAAGAAAAGAAGCACATATCCCATACAGAGCACTAGCCCAGGGTTCCTATGCACTCTGGTGGTTCTTGATCACTTCAGGTGGAGATTAACGCTTGTCTCATCATATCAGATTCCAAATGAGACCTATACTAGCCTCTTTTTTACTATTACTGTGACAAAACACCATGACCAGAGTAACTTAAAAAAAGAAAATTTAATTGAGCTTGTAGTTTTGGAGGTTTAAAGTCGATGAAGGTAGCTCAAAGGCAGCAGGAATGGCAAATGGCACAAGTTAAGATTCACATCTTGAACTTCAATTATAAAGCAGAGACAGAGGAGAGAGGACAGGGAAGAAGAAAGAAATAAAAGAAAGATAGTAGATAGATGATAGATAGATAGATAGATAGATAGATAGATAGATAGATGATAGATACAAAGATAGATAGATGTACAGATGATAAATAGAACTCAAAATGGTGCTAGTTTTTAAACTCTCAGTTTGCCTCCACGTAAAAACTTCCTCCAACAAGAGCACACCTACTGAGCCTTCCCAAGCAGTGTTACCAACCGAGGACTCAAAAAAGAAGTTTCTGTCCCACCAGCAACTCCCAAATACCCAGCAGTTGCTTCCCAAATAATTGACTCAGAAGCTTAATATTATTTATAAATCATCAGCCAGTAGCTCAGGCTTATTACTAACTAGCTCTTACATTTAAATTAACCCATAATTCTTATCTATGTTTAGCTACATGGCTTGGTGTCTTTTCTCAATACAACATTCTCATCTTGCTTCCACTGTGTCTGGCTGGCAACTCCTGACTCTGCCCTTCCTCTTCCCAGAATTCTCTTAGTCTGTTTGCACTGCCTATACTTCCCGCCTAACTACTGGCCAATTAGCCAATTGGTTTTATTAAATCAATTTAAGTGACAAATCTTCATAGTGTACAAGAGCATTATCCCACAGCAGAAGACCAAGTGTTCAAATGCTCAAGACTGTTGGGACATCTCATAAGAACTACCACAGAACTTGTGATTCATCATGCCTCCTCTAGCTGCAGTTCACTCCCATGTCTTTTCCATCTTGTAAATGACACTGTTATCTGAACTATATTTCTGACCAACTTTTCCTTTGCAGAGTATGCTGTCAATTCTTACAGATCCAACTCTGACCACCAGACTACTTTTTAGAGTGTGAAGGAAATAATGACTTATACATTTTTAAATATTTGTATTATGAAGTCCCTCAAATAAATACAATAGAGGCCATAGTATAACAAATTCTGTGTACCCAACTTCAGTGTTCAGAGTAAATCCTGTTTCACTAAAGCACTCACCTCTCACTCTGCTCTGCCTCCCCAGATGTTTCTTGAAGAAATTTCAGATATATTATGTAACCACGGATACTACTGTATAAAAAGGACAATGTGTTTAAACCATCAAATGAATCACTTTATGTTCTGAAATAGCTACACATGGATTCTGGAATCAGGTTCAATTTCCTTAATAGCTATACCTATGTCCACCTCTGCCACTCTAAACTTGTTTTTCTCATACTCTCTTTGCTCTTATTCAGCATGGTAAATTTTCTCTTCATCTAGAACTTTCTTAGCTTTCAGAGTTCCCCCATTGCAATGTTTCCATGTCTATCTCCTACTGTTGTTTAAGACAAAGGTATAACTTATAAAAATTCTTTTTATCTGCTATCTATTCACTCTGTTAGGGTGTAATTTTTGGGAATGTTGCTTTTACTTCTATAACTATTTCTAGAATATTGCCCTTTTCTTGGTGTGTATTTAATTGCTGAAAATTACTATTCTTGGTTCTATGCACTAATAAATTTTATATTACTTCAACTAAAATCATTCACACTTCATTTACATGATTAAATCAGTTTTACCCAGTCACGTGGTTTCTGAGTTTACTATATATCCATGTCCAAGATTTAGAGCTGTAGTACAGAAAGAGAGAAATGTCACCGTTCCATTTTCAAATTAAATGTACTGATATATTTGCCCTTATTTAATTGATGAATGCACAAGACACTGAGGAGCAGTGAAGTGAGAGACACAACTAGAAACCTTTTGAAGAATGTGAAAACATAGTTTTCAATTTTTTAGGTTTTTAAAACTTAAGCCCATTTTGAATGTGTACAACTGGTTTTGTATGGCTACTGTTAATTAGCTTACTTTTCAACATAAAAACACTGAAAATCACCAGCACACCAAATCTTTAACTGCATTTGATGCAGAATAAACAGATAATCAAATAAAATATACAAGCAATAAGTATATGGAAAGATACAAAGATAATTGAGAAATAAAAGCACATGAGCATATCTGCAGACATGGCTGATTCTCCTTGTCTCTATGACTATGTTCTTCAATGTGCTACCTTTACAGAGGCAGCCACTTTTATCCACTTCTGGCAAATTACCTCTATACAAGTCGTTGTTGATAGAAATTTAGGAGCTGCTAACAGGGAAAGGTATTTTATAACAAATTCATTACATAAGCAAACATAAAACAGAGTAGTAATGTCTCTCAGGTCTTTTCCAAATGGTAAGAAAAAAAAAGCTAGTAAAAGTTTGTCCTTATACCCTCATCCCCCATCAAAGGACACTTATCTTTGCAGCAGATGGAGAGCTACAGTAAACTACAATCAATCAAATTGCAGAGTTACAGAACTCAATCCCAGGAGATAAACTCCTGCACACCGGGCTCAGGGAACATTGCAGAATAGTGGGCAATAATATTGTAAGATACTCTGGTATCTTTTTGGTTGTGAACCTAGCCTTTAATGGCTGTTCCATCTAGGCCCTCTGCACAGTGAGACAGTTGTGTAGCTTGATCTGCTTATGGGGGCCCCTGGCAGTAGGATCAGGATCCATCCCTGGTGAATGAGAAGGCTTTTTGGAGCCCACTCCCTAGGATGAGAAGCCTTGCACAACATTGAGGCAGTGGGAGGGGCTTAGACCTGCCTCTACTGAATGTACCAGGCTCTTCTGCTTCCCCATGGAAGGTCTTACCTTCTTGTAGAAGGATGTGGATTGGAAGAGTGGATATTGTAGGGGGGAAGAGCAAAGAGGGGGAATCTATGATTGGTATGTAAAATGAATAAAAAAATTAATTAAAAAAGAGAATCAGAGTATCAGGAAGATTGCTGTGTGATTGTGCCTCCTGGCAATGTCAAAAGCTACACTTGTAAAGTCTCAACAGCATAGCTATCTAGAAATAATCTGAACAAAGATGACACCAATAGAAATGTCCAAGTGGATGGGTCAAGTAAAATATTCTTATTGGCAACTAAGCATGATGTGATTCCCACTTAGTAGTGAACTTTCAACAACCTTCTATTCTCCACACTTTGACCAGCTGCTTCTGTATTAGTTGACATCTACTGTGAAAAGAGGGTTGAGAGATGTACTAATACATGGGTGTAAGGATAAGAACTTAAGGGGAAGTTTATTACTATTTCCATACCTTGCTTTGGGAGGCTCAGGGATCATTGTTTTTAAAGTGGGGAATAAAAAAATTGTAAAAGCCAGAGAGAGTGGATTTCTATAGCAAAACAATATTTTCTAGATATCACATTTACACATGTGAACTCTCAATGGCTATCACTTCATGCACAAGTCTTGCACAAGTTCAAGCCAACCAACATCCCAGCATTGATGGAGGAAGGGCTCATGAAGTTCCATTCTGAGGAGCTATTGGCAGCTGATATCTACTGGAAAAAGAAGAGTTATTTTGGGGGTTATAAAGAGAGACTACCTATCAATGCTCAAATAGATGGCCTTGCACTCCATGCACATACAGGTAGCAGTAAATGGACTCATTGTACATTAAATTTTGAAAGAAAGAAGTCTTCTTGGCAGAATAAAAGTAGAGGAGGTGTAACAATTGGAAGAGAGGGAATGGGGGTAGATTGTATCCAAGCACAGTGTATGCATGAATATTAAATAAAATTTTAAATGAAATAGACAGTATTAAAATCTAACCTCTCATACCAATAGCATATATCCCAAAAATGTAAAGGAAAATGTTATGGTGATTCCATTTTGCAGTTTCCTTATCTTTCTGTTAATGTGTTTTACATTAATAAAAAATGGGTTACTGTGAGCCAGGCCTGGTAGTATATGCCTGAAATCTCAGCAATAAGGATGCTAATGGAGGAGACTTATTTTAGATGTAGGCCAACATGGATTACAGGTTGAATTCTATCTCAAAAATAATAGTAATAAATGAGATATTATGGTGCATTGCATGTCATGAAAATTTCACTCTTCTATGATGAAGACCAATATAGCAGATATATTATCAATCTTTATAACACAAACATCTTAATTTTCTTTGTTTTCTATAGCATGGCATAACTGCAGCCCTAACCCCATTCTCACGAAAGTCAGAACATCAGTGTCTGATTCCAAATAAGATGACGGGCCATTCTTCCTTTGGTCTTCCTCCTGTGTTATATGTAAATATCAAGACAACTGGGGGGAAAGTGAAATGGAAGATGGCAACATCTTGTCCTTTATCACTGTCCATACAGATATCAGCCAAGATAGAGGCTCTAGCCTAGTTTGTGGTCCATAATATAATTTGAAGTATCAATTCTTACATGATCCTTTATCATGAAATTCATACTATATATGCCTCTGCAAGCCTGTGTGGCCTCGTCCGAAGAGAATATTAGTCTTCACCATATTTTCCTGATACGTGTGGAAACGATTCAGACATTTCATTTTCATTTTCCTTTAACAAGAAGAGAGAAATCATATGACAGCATATGATTTACTGAATTGCATATCTCTAATATTATCAGGAAATTCTACTATTCCCCACCAGTTTAGATTTAAGCCAAGTGAGAATGGAGAGGTGAGAAACCCACACTAATATCTTTATTGCTTAATGCCCTCCTCAGGTAGCCTAAAGACTTCAGAGAAATCACTACGACTGTTGGTCATGTATTTATTTTCTTGACTCTTCTTGTCTTAGTATTTAACACTTCATTTTTTTTTAGCATTCATTACTGATAATAGGATACTTCTATGAACTTAATCATTTACGAGTGCATACTAATAGTCTTTCCTATAAATGTCATAAAATGGCTTAGTTTAAGATTCCCTCATGTTCTTATGTTCATATGAAAAACTCAACCAAGCTAAAAATAGCATGTTATATGTAACATGTGCTACACTGGTACAAGCATTAAGTGGAGCCTTCTCAGAATTTAGTCTCAACTGTAGCTGACCAGTTTAGTTTACATAATACAGGATGGGGATTTCAATAATGAACTGTGCTGGCTAGTTTCATGTCAGCTTGAAAGAAACTACAGTCATCTGAGAGGAGGGAACCGCAATTGAGAAATCGCCTCTGTACGACAGGGTTGAGAGCAAACTTGTGGAAGAGTTTCATCATCGGCGGCTGACTTGGGAGGGCCTGTAGCACGGATCTTAAAGGTCTTCTTAATACAAACAAACCTGGAGCCAGGTCTGGGGTGAACGCTGAAAGATCAGAGAAGCAGAACAAGCCACAGCCACCTCACCTTGCCAGTTCCTCAGCTGATCCTGTTTCCTCAGACTGGAAGCCTCTGAGTCCTCATCCAAATGGATCTCAGCTGAACTGCTGCTAAAAGCCTAAAAGTTTAACCAGCTCTAGTTCCTGGTTTTCATGTCTTATATACCTTTCTCCTTTCTGCCATCACTTCCTGGGATTAAAGGTGTGAGTCACCATGCCTGGCTGTTTTAAGTGTGGCTTTGAACTCACAGAGATCCAGATGGATCTCTGCCTCCCAAGTGATAGGATTAAAGGTGTGTGTGCCACCATTTTCTGGCCTCTATGTCTATCTAGTGGCTGTTCTGTCCTCTGACCCCAGATAAGTTTATTAGGATGCACAATATATTGGGGGACACAATTGGGAGGGTCCAGTGTGTTGTGGGTAGGGCCACCCTTGGAGTGGTTGTCCTGGGTACTGTAAAAAAGCAGACTGAAGCTGTGTAACCTATGATAATCAAACCAGTAAGCAGCACCCTGCCATGGCCTCTGCATCAGCTCTTGCCTACAGGTTTCCTCCCTGTTTTGAATTCCTGACTTGGTTTCCCTCAGTGGACTGTAACTCTGGATATGCAATCCAAATAAACCCTTTCCTCCCCAAGTTGCTTTTGTCCATGGTATTCCATCACAGCAATAATAACCCTAACAAATATAGGAACCTTATTTTTCCATAATATTGGTAGTATTTATGAATGAATAACCACTCATTAATATAGTTTAAGTGAAACTAAGGATTATTCAGAATGTAGCCAAGGTAATTATCAAAGCCATTTCACAGCAATTATGATTTGACAGACAAGCTAGAGAAGCTAGTATGCTCCTTGCCATATGAAATTTGAAACTAAGGACAAAATCATCTCGTGAATTTATAATAAAAGCAGCCCACTACATAGTAATGAGTATAATTTTGTTGACTTATATCTTCCAAGGTGGCTTTCTGATTCAAGCTCACTTGAATCTCACAAGTCACTCTGTAAAGCACTCAGAGTGATATATTTTCATTGAAGTGATAAACGATTAGACTCAGAAGAGGTACAATATTTACTTGAGGTCATAAGTCACTGACACTCAAAGAGCTAGACGTGTGTGTTCTGAATAACAACTACAGAGTTTTCTATTTACTAATGACCTCAAAATTACTATAGCAAAATCTGGATGAGAGCTTTAACCTTACAGAGGGATGAAATGTATGTACTTGTAACCCAGCTCACTTACCATTCTTGTAACAGTTGCAAAAGTCTCACAGATTGAAATTTTCCAGGGTTCAATAGATTATCACTTCCTGAATAATGTATGATTCTACATATTTTCAGAGAGATACTCTGTTCTTAATAACTCTTTCATAATCCTATCTACATGCTAAAATGATTACTAATCAATTTTTCTGATATTTTGAAAATATAAACAAATAATTCTTTCTTAAAATACCATAAATCATGGTAGCCAAATCATGATTAATGAGAATTTATTGGATACAAACTTGTTGTTCTTCAATAAATGATGCTTATTCTTTTTAACTGGATTGTATAATGCAGAAATGAAAGAGAGCTTTGATAAATATCGTGCTAAAGTGATACAGATCCAAGTGACTCTTTAATTCTCACAGATCTTCAAATTTGAGCAAATACAGAATTCATTACAGTTCTTCAAATAAAACTAAAGCAGAGAAAAGATGAGTTCAATTTCTATAAGCAAGATACTGGAATTACTTGAAACTGGCTTGTGGTAGATATTCTCAAGGGAAAATAGTTGTTAACTCAATAAAATCAAGTCTGGAGATGGAGGGGGAGAAAAACAAACCAATCATAGCTAATGGTTCCTGATGAACCCAGATTAAATACAGAGATTGGTCTGGTTTAAATATACTCAAGGGAACAGTCCTTCAGATAAGAGTATCAATTTTCACTCTGGGTCAATAGGATGAAGAGTGTGTGGTTAAAATCAGATATTGCAAATGTATACAGCTTGAGTCAGATGCCTGTTAGAGAAAAGGACACTTGGCAATCAGAAGCAGCCCTGATAGTACATGAAGGTTTAAAATGAATATAGCCATCAAGTTTATTAAAATAAATAAGAAAATTTAGCAAGACAGATAGTTTTAAAACAAATCTATAAAACTCAGTAACTTATCTGTATGTTTATACCTTACAAAAGGAAAACTGAAGCAAAAAGTATAAAAATCCTTATGCATAAAATTTAACTAGAACATTTATGATTAAAGGGGTGGAATTTATGAAAGTGCCGAATGCAGCTCTGGGGCTATGACTCAAACTTGCTGCTTTGCTATAGGACCCAAGTTTACTCCCCAGCACTGATGTCAAGTGACTCAAAATTGCTCCAGGGTGTGGTGTTAGTGTGTCCCCCAATATATTGTGCACCCTAATAAACTTATCTGGGGTCAGAGAACAGAACAGCCACTAGACATGTTGTGGTTGCATCACGAGACCCCCGAGCAAGACCACCACAGAGCCAATATCCAATGCAAAACACACAGGGGTTTATTGATAACAAGCAAGCCTGGGCTTGGTCCATGTCCAACACTCAACACAGAGGGTGGAGGAGGACGGCCCTGAGCTCTCAGGGTGAGGGTTTTCTAAAGAGAAAAACCGCAAGCAGGGTGGTACAAGCCTTGGCATCATATGATTGGATGAGGGTGTGTAACCTTTGAATTTACTGGTTGGGGGTTACAGTTACCATTTTTGGGCAGGCCTGGACAAGTCTCAGGCTCTGTCCTTGAGCTGCCATGGGGGCTGACTGGTCCTGCACGTACTGACTGTGGGGGCTGACTCAGTGGCCCAGGCTCTGTCCTTGAGCTGCCATGGAGGCTGGCTGGCCTCACACATTCACATTGACTCATGCAGTAGCTCTAAGTTGGTGAGGGGTCCCAGACAGAAAACAACTGGCTGAACCTTGAGCAGTCAGAGTATGTGCAGAAAGGGAGCTACTGCAAGGAATATGTCTTTTGTTCACAGCCCTCCCAGAAACTGCTTGCTCAAGTCTCAGGAAACTGAAATTGAGGCCTGACCTCTGAAGGAAGACTGAGCAGCCTGTTATGGCGTCTGCTTGGTCCTTTCAGATAGACGTAGAGGCCAGAAAATGATGGGACACACACATTTAATCCTATCACTTGGGAGGCAGAGATCCACCTAGATCTCTGTGAGTTTAAGGCCACACTGGAAACAGCCAGGCATGGTGGCATACACCTTTAATACCAGGAAGTGATGGTAGGAAGCAGAAAGGTACATAAGGCATGAGGACCAGGAACTAGCGGCTTTTAAGCTTTTAAGCTTTTAGCAGCAGTTCAGCTGAGATCCATTCAGATGAGGACTCAGAGACTTCCCAGTTTGAGGAAACAGGATTGGCTAAGAAGTTGTCGAGGTGAGGTTGGCTGTGGCTTGTTCAGCTTCTCTGATCTTTCAGCATTCACCCCAATATCTGGCTCCCGAGTTGTTTTTATTAATAAGACCATTTAAGATTCGTGCTACACCTGGGGATTTAATGTCCTCTTCTAGCCACCTCACCACCAACACATACACATAAATAAAGACAAAATAAATATTTATGATAATTAACTACTTAAATAAATACATTTTTAAAAAGCATTTTTAAAATAAAAAGTATTGAATAAGATAAATACTTTGATAAAAATAAGAATCATCACCATAAGTGGACAATAATAAGTTTAAACACCATAAAGATTAAAATTTTTCACCAAAAAAAATCCAAGTTTCAAGAAAATGTGATAAAAATATCAGTATTATATTTTACTTAAAATGATACAAAATTTTAATTTATAATTGGATATATTGAGAAAAACCATCAGATTCTTAAGAGGATGATCAATGTAGTATTAAAACAAAATGTACTTTCAACATGTAAATTAATTACACTGCATCTGGTAGTTACAACTAGAAATAAGTGTCGTATGTTACATAATAGTGGTTTTTATTTTGAAAATAAATATTGAAATGCTTTCAAAGTATATTATACTACATATTACAGCACATATACATGTGTTTAACTGGCTAACATTGGTCTAAATCCTCATTGCCCTCACCTAGTGTTATGGGAAACCACAAGACACGAGTGGATGATAAGGCTATGAACTGCCTTGTTTTAGGAACAAATTGCGAGCAGCCTGTCTTTCATCAGCAGACTCTACAATGCATTTCTCAGCTCATGCCATCTTCCATCGAATACTACAGGATTCATGATGAGAAACTAAGAGTTTCCTCTACATCTCACAAGGAGAAAGAGATACTTTGTAATGTTCTTTGTTGCTAAGAATTCAAGGAAGGAAAGGAAAGCTGAAGCATACATTTATCCAGAGATCTTACAGCAAAACTGGAGAAAATATTGGAAATATCCTTTGTTGACAACAATTAACTTCTGATCTTTGTATTTACTGTATTTATAATTGGGCCATGGAATTATTCATGCTTCTTATTTTCCTGTCTGAACTAATTTCTATCATCCAAATATCTCACCTGACATACATTGCACTTTTGTAGCCATTAAATCCACAGCATTCACTACTGTTTTTGATATTTATTATGATAATTTCTAAAATTTTAAAAATATATTATGCAAATGACGATCTTATTGCTATGTCACTTATAGATAGAAATTGGTATTTTCTCATTATCTCCTTGGAGAGGAAAATGCTAGAACAATAAAGGCCCATTAGTGGGAAAAAATCCTAGAAAAAAAGAATCTCTGGCCTGAATGGAGGCTTAACATTCTAGTAGGGCCAGTCAGTCACCTGGTCAATGAACCACCCCTCAGGAAGGTGCGTTCACATAGATGGAATAATTATTCCTTTGAAGTGATACTATACTTTTTCTTCCCAGATCTTACCCCCTACAAGCTCAGTAGCCATGAGGTTCTGAATTCTTAGCAAGACACAACTTTTCCTTTTTCTTTTTCTATCTCTTCCATTTGGACGCTGGAAATATCCTCAGTATATTTTTCCTGATATTTTGGGCTTCCTTACTCTTTCTCTAAAGTCTTAGTCCCCACCCCAGGGCCTCTGCAATCATGTGGAAGGCCCCCATAGCAGTAACTCAACCTGCAGGGCCTTTTTTCTTCCCTCCTACATTCCCTAGGTGGATGCTGATTATAGACTGCCTGCCCTCAGGTTTTCTGCTTTTGTTTTCTTTTAAATTTTCCTTGAGTTTAGAAAGAGAGAAAGGAAAGAAGGAAGGAGGGAACAAATGAACAAAGGACCTGTGCCTATATTGATTTGTGAGCTTACAGTAATGAAACACAGTATCTGTGCATCACGTCTTTGGGAGTAAAAACAGTTCCAAGTGCAGTTTGCTACTCTTCCCTACAGCCTTGTATGGAAGTACTCAGTGAAACCTAAGGTAAATTAAACTCAAGAGTGACTTATTCTCCACCTCAATCCCATTTTATCCACTGCTTCATAAGATTTCAGAGAAAAATATGTGTCATTGTTTTGAAGGTAAGAAACTTAGGGGAATATTGTATATTTATTAACTATAAACCCTCTGAACTATTACCTTGAAAAACAAATTAGTATCGCTTAGTTCTACAATGACTGAAAAGAATGATCTCTAACATAACTGAGATCTAACTTGTTGTTAAGCGAATTTTCATGTCTTAACATAATTTCCAACAATTACTTCACACATACACACACGCACACACACACACACACACACAAATACAAACACAAATGGCCTTGGTCTTATTCCATGTATCTTCAAGTAGATCTGATTACAATGTCATTCAGTTGTCTTATTTATGTTAAAAAGATATTTATTTTCTCTCTCCAATGAATTTTAAATAAATGTGACAATCTGGTAATTGTTGGCTTTGTGTGTGTGTGTGTGTATGTGCTTGCACACACAAGATCTCACAGAGCCCAGGTTAGTCTCAAATTCCCTCCATAGCCAAAGATGACATCACACTCTGAATTCTCTCTTTTCTTCTCCCCAAGTGCCACAATTGCAGACCTGTGCCACTGTGATCTGTGGCAAGATGATTCCTTGTCTCAGATGAGAAAGTTATGCCTTTTTAAGGATGCTGAAGCTAGTCAGTCATTAAGGAACATAAATCCCTGAACAAAAAGAAATTTCATTAAAGTCTATATTTTCATTTATATAGTATTTCAGGAGACATCCTGGATTTCTATGGTCTCTGAAAATACTATGTGCATGAATCAGAACATTGCCTGTGAAAATGTTTACATTCTACAAAGGATCCAAATGTTTACATTCTACAATAGCTAAGTGTAAAAAAGAAATTTCTGATCTGACTAAACTGCTGATTGACTTCCCAAAGTCCCATTGCTTTTGATTTCTCAATGATAACATGTTTTCCTAAAGTCAACATGCTTTTCTTAATTTGTTTGCAAAAAATTGGCCTCTTTTACCTTCTCAAATCAAATTTTGTAATCAATGGCTATATTCTAAATGAAACTCAGAAATATTTTTATAAATCACAAGCAGTTTATACAAATTATTTTTAGCATTTTGTCCCTCTGGAAAATTGCCATTAGCAGTATATAGCAGTAAAGTGTGTGTGTGTGTGTGTGTGTGTGTGTGTGTGTGTGTGTGTGTGTGTGTTTCTTTCTCCCTTGCATCTAAACTAGTACACATTCTACTACTACAGTCCAGACTTTACAGAGCAGGCACATGCTATGTGCATATTTTGTTCAATAAAACATAGTTTTTAATCACTTAGTAATGCACACAGTTATATGAATTTTGGTATCTTTAAAAACATAGGCATTAGAATTTCACCATTTATATGTCCCTGTTAGGGTTCTACTTGTTTCCTAGCTTCTCTGGAGGTATGGGCTATAGTCTGATTATCCTTTGCTTTACATCTAGTATCCTCTTATGAGTGTGTTCATACCATGTTTGTCTTTCTGAGTCTGGTCACCCAACTCAGGATCATATTTTCTAGTTCTATCCATTTGCCTGCAAATTTCATGGTATCATTTTTTTTACAGCTAATACTTCATTGTGTATATGTACCACATTTTCTTTATCCATTCTTTGGTTGTGAGGCATCTAGGTTGTTTCCAGGTTCTGGCTATTATGAATAATGCTACTATGAACATAGTTGAGCAAGTGTCCTTGTGGTATGATTGAGCATCCCATGGGTATATGCCAAGAGTTTATCATTGGGTCTTGAGGAAGATTGATTCCCAATTTTGTGAAGAACTGCCATACTGATTTCCAAAGTGGTTTGTACAAGTTTGCACTTCTGCCAACAATGGAGAAGTGTTCTACTTGTTCCATATCCTCTACAACAAAAACTGTTATCAGTGTTTTTTATCTTAGCCATTCTGACAGGTGTAAGATAGTATCTCAGAGTCATTTTGATTTGCATTTCCCTGATAACTAAGGATGTTGAGCAATTCCTTAAATGTGTTTCAGCCATTTGAGATTCTTATGTTGAGAATTCTCTGTTTAGACCTGTAGCCCATTTTTAATATACATCACCTTGGGAAGGGGAAACAGAGGAGATCTCCATGAGTATACTGTGGGTGAAGAGAGGCAATAGAGGTAAGGGGGTGGGAGATTAGAACATGAGGGAGTGAAAGGGGATGCTTGAGCAGGGGGAGGGACAGAGTGGGAGAGCAATGAAAGAGATATCATGATAGAGAGAGACATTATGAGGTAAGGGAGAAACCTGATGCTATGGAAATTCCCAGGAATCCACAAAGATGACCAGAGATTAGACTACTAGCAATAGTGGTGAGGGTGCCTGAACTGGCCTACCCTGGTAATTAGATTGGTGAATACCCTAACTGTCACCATAGAGCCTTCATCTAGTAACTGGTGGAAGCGGATGCAGAGATCCACCACCAAGCACCAGGCTGAGCTCTGAGAGTCCAGTCAAAGAGAGGGAAGAGGGATTATATGAGCAAGGGGGTAGGATCATGATGGGGAGATCTACAGAGACAACTGAACCAAACTCATAGGAACTCATGAACTTTAGACCAAAAGCTGTGGAACCTGCATGGGACCAGACTAGACCCTCTGCATATGGGAGACAGTTTTGTAGCTGAGTCTGTTCAAGGGGTTCCTGGCAGTGTGATCAGGATCTATCCCTTGTGCGTGAGCAGGCTTTCTGGATCCCATTACCTGTGGTCTGACAGCTTGTTCACCCTTGAGGCAGGGAGGAGGGGCTGAGTCCTGCCTCAACTGAATGTACCATGTGGAATACATCAATGATCACAAATAAAAAACACATACACTACACACACACACACACACACACACACACACACACACACACACAAAACACTCATACACATATACACACACAATAAATATATTATCTCAAGGTGCTTGAAGACAAAGCAATATATGTTATTCTCAAGATTCCACAGTATACTCCATGTCTTAAAAATGCACCTCAACTTCAGTATAATATTTTAGAATAGAAAATGAGAAAACATTTTTCCCAGAGATCATTTATATTCACACTTACATGAGTATCTTTTCTGAATTTGTTAGTAACAGGATTAATGTAAGATCCAATATTTTAAAATGCAAGACTCATGTTTAGATGTGTGTCTCAGCTTTCACTAGCCATAGGCTACACTTAAGATTAAGGATTATAGTATTACCTTCAGAAGTGTATTAGAATAAAACTCGGTAAATGAGGATTCTGAAGTTTCAAGGCATCATGAGATCTTGAGCAAATCTTAATCACTTTGTGTTCGTTTCTTCCCAACTAGCAAATGTGGATACGCTTTTTAATTAAATATGAAGGATTATCTAGGAATTGCTGTTCTGTTCAGTTCATCTGTAATGTACAGGTACTGTGATAAGCATAAAGGTGTATTGAGGAGGAAAAATGCTAAATGATTCATTACATATGTTACAAAGTGAAAGCCAACTCCCATCTTTAGAACAGATGAGACATTCTACAAGTTAGCCATAGATGTGAAGGAGGAGCATGGGTTAGTGAAAGTACTGTCATATTTGGATCTTTAAAGTTCCTTTGGGGAAAGACAGCTAGCCCCTATATGACAACAGTCATGGGGGTCATATTGTGATAATATAGTATCAAAAATCTCACAGCAAGCCCTAACTTCTGAGTAAATGACATATAAGAATGGAAATGAAGGGACTTGATACCCCATCACTAGATGAACAATACAACTTAAGATTTAGAGGATAGCTGTGTCTTATGGTTATCTGGGAAATAATTTATTAGCATCTCTAGCCCCTTTGTTCAGTGTTTTTTGCTTACTCGTTCTCCTTTCTCTAGCAACCATACTAGTTACTGCAATCATCAAGATAAAGAGGTACCTGCCATTGGTCAGTGCTGTACTTAAATCCTTCCTCAAGGCTCAGTGAGTAGATATAAATTGTCTTCTCCCTAGAAAGTTATCTAGTGGTTAAGAAAAATGAGCCATTAATTTCTCTATTAGCTTTGTTATTCTAAATGCATTAATTGTACAAAAATGATCATTTTACTAATTTTTCTCTAATTTGATTTAAATATAAAGTTTTGGTGATAAATGAATATACACTTACACACACACACACACACACACACACACACACACACACTCACATACTACATGCACCCCAGTGAGAGAACAAAGAAATAAGATTTCCAGGACTTGGAATAGCTGCATCAATTTTCCATTAAAAGCTTCACAATTTAACTAATCTCATGTAGTAATAACCTAATTAGTGAAAGTAAAAAAAATAATAACATTCATTAATCTATTATCTTTTCATATAAATTATATAATGAAATTCATTTGCATCCATAAGAAAGCAGGTTATAAATGAGCCTGATAATGTGTTAACACACTGAGAAACCCAATTTAACCTGTAAGCCCATACTTCTTCTCTGCAATTGCTCAAAATCCATTCACTAAATTGTCCCATCTACATTCATTTCTTACTGATGAGAAATATAAGGCAGCAGGGGGAAAGCATAACTAGAAGACAAAGGGGAGAAAGAAAGAATACCTAATCACATTGCCTGCTTCACAGTCTCAAACATCTGACACAAAGTGGGACCCATATCAGAGGTTGTAACGCTTAACACAACCAATAATGGTTTTTGCCTCCAGTTTCAAAGGCTAAAGGACTAGTTGTTTATTTTTCATAGTACTATGTGACCAAGATTTCAAACTCATCCTTTCATAATGACTGTTTTCTTTAAAGCTAGTCGTGGTCCCTCTTCTTAGCATCGCTTGCCTTTATAATGTAGGATGAGAGCTTTGTGTTGTGAAAGCCAATGTGAATCTGAGGATCTGAGTTCTCCCAGGATTCTCACCAATTCATGAGCTGGAATACTACTTTTGTTTTGCCACCTTCAACGGAGCATTTTCTCGAGTATGGAGACAGGATTACTTTTATCTACTCCCTAAATGACACGTTTTTGGTAGCCATATAGATGCAGACGGAATGACACTGAAATTCTATGCTAAAATGTTGAGATTTTTGTCTGTGTGTTCGTCATGTAGTGTTTTGACTTGTTTGGTAGTTCACCAAGTATACAAACAGGAAAGCTGTGTCCTCTAGCAGAATATTCAAGACAAGCAACTATAGCCACCTTTCCCTTGATGATTGGCAAAGGGAAAGTTGCCAAATGATCTGTCTCCTATCTAAACATTTGACTTTTTAAAATATATGTTGTCTTAACATGTGTGCCATATTTGTATTCTATTTATGTAAATACATAGTTGTTTTCATCTACTAAAAATATTCCAAATATTCTGATCACATTAGAGCACTAGGATCCTCTAACTCCCCTATACTTTTTATGACTCCCTGGCACATCGGGCCTGATCACTGTGGTATTAAGATGTTATAGAGCTTGGTTCTAGGTAAAATTATAAGTATACTAATCAACCCCTCTGCTTGAAAATAATAAAAGAAGAGATTGCATATCTCACCATGTTCATAATGACAATTATCAAGAAATTAATCAGATCCCAAATTCTTCTTCCTCATATGGGAAGTCACTCATTAGCATCCACCTGAGTTATAGTGCAGGCTCTTATTAGTATTAACAGTTGTGCATCATCATTAGTATCTCTTAGTATTAGAATCTACAGAGTTGTAACTCCTGTTTTTTTAAGTCATTTTAACATAACCTGTGAAAGTCCTATAACATGATAAAAAAAAAAGTAAAAACAGAAACAAACTTGAAACAACTTCTACAATACCTCACAAGCTCCAGAGGAATGGAGAGCCTGGGTATTGCCCAATGCAAGGTCATGCAGAATTTAAAAAAAAAAAAAAAGAAAAAGAAAAAGAAAAAGAAAAAGGAAAGGAATAAATAGGGAGCCAGTCCAGCACTCCCAGCCTCCTAGTCTTTCTGCTTGAATGGGCATG